>VZRH01007072.1:615472-703659 GCA_013397555.1 Urocynchramus pylzowi | reverse complement strand
GCACTGCCCGCAGCCCGAGGAGCCTTTGGCGGCGGCCGGGGACGGTCAGCGGCTGGCGGCGGGCAGCGCGGCCGGTCCCGCCGGGCACCCGCGCCCGGGAGGTCTGATGGCAGAGGATAATGCATCTTGAAACTGCTTTACTCGTATTTCATTAATCTAAGGATTGGGGAAGCATTAGGCACGGGCTGTGTGTGCTTAGCGGAGGGAAGCGTGCTGTGATGGGTACAAACTTTGGGGACGGGCTCCGCTGTTCTGGAGACTCTGGGATGAAGCATTCCTCTGTCAGTCCTTATTGCTCTCTCGTTTCCGCGTTAGCGTTATGCTAATTGTCCTTGGGAGAGCAGAAATTCTCCCAAAGTGTTATTATTTTCCTGCTAAAGTATCTGTGAGTTGATACAGTGCACAGCGCAGAGCCATTAATGTCGGGCATATAAATAATTGTGTTTTAATGCACAGCTTATGTTAATACGTCTTTCGTGACTATTTTTTGAACGGCTGGATTATTGACCCTCTGCACAGAAATGCCAAACCTAACATGAACCATAAAGGAGCAAATAGTTTTGTTTTAATAAATAAGGGCTTGAGGTTAAAAGCATTTTTACAGTTCTATTGCTAGTGAAAAGACAGTAATTTTTGCAGTCCCAGGAATAATTATGCGCAGTTGTGAATGGAGCGAATTGACTTGGCATGGAGGGTAGATGCACCTCCTGCGATCTCTAGATTATGATCATTATTGTTATTGTAGGCCAGTGGGAGAAAAACCGTGTCTTTCCTTTTTATTCTTTGATTTCTTTCTTTTTTGGGGGGCTGGAGGGGGTGGGGAGTTGAGAATTTGAAGATTGTGCTTTGATGCATTTTCAGTACCAGGGCTCCAAAGTAATTTTCTTACTGAACTGTGTGGTAAAAAAGGCATTTGTGTTTGGAGGTGGAAATTTGCAGTTGAGAGTGAGAAAGAGGGGCTGGAGCTGGGCTTCGTAGCTAAGCCACATCATTAGATATAGGTTAGCATTTTATAGCTGCCTTGTAGAAATGTGCTTGCTTATTTCTTAAAAACAAAACTGCACTTTAACTTTTGGACCTAGTTCACATATCTGACTTTGCTTAGTGTCTTTTTTTCAAAGCAAAATGTACTTGGCTTGTTCGCACACCATTACTTTAACTTTGTCACGTCTTTTCTGGGTAACCTGCTTTGGCTGGGTGATGGACCTAATGAACTAATAGGTCTTTCATGGCTGTAGCTGCTTTGATCCTAGAAATTGTAAAGATTTTTATGAACTATGACCTGGAGAGACTGCTACATACCAAAAACATTCTCTGCTTAACTTCATATATCCTCTGCTTAATCTGACCATTTGCCAAACTGCAGAAGTCTGTTTAGAAGAGCTGTGGGGGAATGTGCACACATGTGACTATTTGGGAATTAGTCAGTGTTTTATGGGCTGTTAGCTCACGCTGATTAGGAGGACTGCAGCTTGAGCCATTTGTAGCATTTTCAGCTTTCCACTCTTGTTCAGGTGAGCTGGGTACTGATGGCACTCAGCTGTTAGTGTTTAGTGAAATTTGATCTCTTCAGCCATCCTTTTGAAGAGGGCGGAAAGAATTCAAGAACTGTGTCTCTTTAAGCATCCTTTGAAGAAGAATTGCAAGAATTGAAGTCCCAGCTCTTAGAACTAGAAGTGCAACTCTTTCTCACAGTAAGTTCTTACCACACTTCTGGTCTCTTGCCACCTTCAATAAGCAGCAATCCTCAAAATTGCTGATTCTTTGGGCCTTCAGGCAGCCTGCTGGTCAGAAAACCCATTGGAGCCCTCATCAGCATTTAGCAGAAGAGACTGCCCTAGAATTAATCGAGTTGAAGAAAGCTTGAGAACTGTGGGCTGCTTTCTTGATGTGCAGCTGGAGCAGCTTGAGCAGCTTCTGTCACGTGGATTTGTTGTGAGGCAGTGTAGATAATACACCCGCCTTCTTCCTGTGATCTGAACAACTTCTGAAAGCTGACAGTGTTCTGACCCACGGTCACTGGTGGGATGAGGCTCCTTCTTGGCAGTTTTGGGTGGATTTAGATCTGTAAAATGCAGCTAGGTATTGCTGCTCCATGGCATTGTTAGTGATGTTTACCAAAATCCTAGGCTGGTGATTAAGGAGTAGACCCTGCTTCCTGTTCTCCCATCTACAAAATGCAAGGGAAAATATTGCTGCTTGTTTAAAAAATAAACAGAAATTAAGTCAGTTAAGTGACCTGGCTGATTGAACTACTCCTAAAATACTTCTGTAGCTGGAGCGGCCATATGACCTCCTGCAGCTCATGCTAGCAGACTGTGTCTTTTCTGACCTTGTCTCTGTAATTAGGGCTGGAGGAAAGACTTGGGAGATCTCTGCACTTGCACTAGTAGTGTGAGAAAGTGGTAGCTAAAAGGTATTTCTTATTTTGTTGGCTGCAGTAGGTCCGGTTTAGGTGTGTACCCTCACGAGTCTGGAAAATTTTGACCTTTCACCGCTTTTCACCTCCTGTCGTTGTTCCCCTTCTTCTGCCTTTGCTTATTCTGTGTACATGTAGATAATGACCAGAACTGAAGATGTGGGTCTTTTAAGATCTGACTTGCCAGTGGTATTCAAGGGTAGTGAATTGTTATTTAAATATAGGACTTTTTACAACAACTTTTCTGTGAAGGATTGTTTTAGTGCTATTGATCATGATGCAGACTTCTATAAAGCTGTGGGTAGCCCTGTTGGCCCTGCTTGGAGTTAAAAGCTCTCTTCCCTGTTGTTCTCTGTGGTCATTTAGAGAAAGAATGTTAACAATTTTCTTTCTATCTCCAACTAACACTCAGAATCCTGTGCACAATGGCAAAAGTACCATATTCAGTGTTTTACTCCTTGGATCCCAACGAGGCCAGAGAGGGAAGAAGCCTAAGAGGAAGAGACTCACATGAATTGTGAAATGAGTGGTTAAATAGGACATTAGTCAGTAACTGAAATGTGACATGGAAAGTTTAATGTATATATATAATGTATATAGCAATAGACAGTCAGAGCAAGAGGGAAAGATACAAAAACAAACATGCAGGGTGAAGCTTGGCTGTTATTTTTTCAGGCACATTTTCCGCTCCAAGTTTGCTAAATCCTGCAGATGTACTCCTGGGCTTTCTCTAGTCCAGTGGCTTCTGGTTAGCCACTCAGAAGTGTGTCATTCATCCTGTTCCACAAAAGGTGAAGGAAAGTGGCTCCCTCTGGAGCTAGCCAGGGTGTCTTTGGAAGTCCTCCTTTCCCCTCTAAAGCATGAAGGCTTAAGGAGCAAAGAGTGAGATAGAATATAGATTTGTTTTCCCCTTGATTATTTTTTTAAAGTATTTTTTTAGTGAGTGACTTTCTTCTCCCAGCTCCACAGTGCAATTGGGTGCAGTGATGTGATGGTAGAGAGGTAGAGAAGGCCAAGGAGAGGCAGGGATGATGGAAGCAGGGAAGACTTGTCTGCTGTGTAGAGCTTTGTGTTGTTGGTTGCCCCACGCACTGTTTAAGAGCTGCTCAGGCCCCTGGATTTAGAGAAACAAATACTGAAGCTGCTAAGCAAGGAGAAATGAGGAGAAATCTCTCTAAGCTGGGGATGTGACTGCAGCTCTACTGTAATACCACACAAGCCCGATGCTGCTGATTTCATTAAAAGCAGCATTCAGGGCCTCAAAGCAGGTTTTAATACTTGCTATATGTTTTTTTAAATATGCTGACCTTATCTGATAAGCCTGTAATATTTGTTGCAATGAAGAACAGCTGCTGCATAAATACATATATAATATCAGTTGCCAATTCTGTAAGCTGTGCTGAGACGGTGACTTGTTTGAAGTGGGGTTGCTATTAAAAGGCAGGTGGCAAGATGTTTATTTTGCACCTTGTTAATTGCTTGTTTTTCCTGCTGTAATTGGCTTCCTAATGGGGGCAGAATGCACTTGGTTTTGCACACAAAGCTTCATTAGTGACAACTGATGGAAAGGATTCAGAGGGTGGGATTTAGATGAAATATATATATATTGAGTAACAGATGTCTCTGCTAAATAGAGTATATGAGGAAGTCCTGTAGATGCATCCAAAAATGCAAATGTTTTCCCATAAAATGATTTAAGATGTTCTAACGTTAGGTATAAAGATTGCTGTCTATTACTTGAGAAGGGGGCAGAGATCTTGTTATTTATGTTATTTTTGTGGGGAGAGATTTTATTCTGCTTCACTGAATAGGAGTTAGGATGTTGGGATGGTGCTCTCTGCTCAGGACTCTTGGTATCCAGGTATTCATAGAGAGATCTTTGAGGATGTCTGTGGCATGTCTAGAGATGGTGAGCAGTGGTGGAATTCTGTAGCTTTCTAAGCTTTGTGGAGCCATCCCTGCCTCTTCTGTTGAAGAGCTGTTCCACTGGGCCCTTGGAGGCAGGACATGGCTGTGGAAAAGCATAGCTGGGCCATCTGTGATCCTGCCTGTGCTTACAAGTGAGAGCTGAGGTGGTGCTCTGGCTAGGGGTGGATGCTCCACAAAGACAGTTCTTGTTTCAGTAATGACTTTTTTTTTTTTTAATGTGGTATAAGAGAGTGGTCTGAGAGTCATCAGAATGGTCATCTGACACCATTGTGTCTGAGGCCATGAACAGATTTTTGTGCTGTTTGGTTTAATATGCTCTTGTACCTGTAGAGGTTTTATGAAAATTTCACCTGCTGTAGGTGAAAGGTGAGTGTACTTGTGTGTGTATGTTTGCATGTGTATATAAAATTAATAATGAAAAGATAATGAAAAGGTAAGATGGCTCTTCATGGAATGAAGCCCTCCTGTCTCCCCCTTTTCTTTCTTTCTTTTCTTTTTTTTTTTTTCTTTTTTTTTTTTTTTAAAGCACTGTGATGGGATTGAAAAACAGAGCTGTCTATTCCCTATTTTTCTGCTTCCTCAGATGCCAGTATTTAACTAGTTTGAGACTGGATTTATCCATCAAGTTTCTTCTTAGTAAGGTGATTTCAAGGCAAAAGTATTGCCAGTCTTGGATTGACATATTTTATAAGAAAAAGTATTTATTACATGAATATATCACAGCCTAATTGACTGTTTCATGTTGGAGGGGGAGAGTCATATCCTGAGGCAGCATGTTAATCAGAAAGATCACAAGACTGCCCATCAGCTCTACTCTTCCATGTAAGTGTCCTGAGATGACAAAATAATCCCCTTTCTTGGGATAATGCTTTTAATTTCTGCAGAATCTTTTTTTTTTTCCCCCCAGAGTGAAGAATGGACTGTGTAAGTTAAGGTGAGGGCAGGACTTGTCAATTTTTAATGCTTGAAGGGAAAAGCCCCAAGGTGGTATTCTTCCATGTAGAGAGGACTGTGTATTCCCATTGAGCTCATGGATGTGCTTTTGCCTCTGATATGCTTCCTGCCTTTGGCTGGGAACCCTTTTCTCTGGGTCTGTACAGAGGCCCCCTCCCATCAGGGTTTATCTCTAAAGGCACTGTAGGGAGCCATCCCTCTTGTAGTACTTTACCATGGCATGTATGAATTTCTGAATTCCAATGAAAAGGAGCAGGGGGGAAGATGTTCTTAGTTTTAAGTCTTATCTCTGAGGTTCTCATAAATGGTGATGGATGTATTTGGAGCACAGGATTAAAGAGCAGGCTCTACTGAAGGCTGTCCTTTGGGGGATGCTTATGTCTGCAATCAAACTTGGTGCTCAGACTTTTTCTTCCATTTGTCTTCTGGCCAGTCTTGCACCTTGCAAGCCTTCATGAGAGTGGGAATAGAAAATGATTGCTGTAAGTAGGAGCAAAGATGCATCTTGCTGAGTACCTTGTCCCTTGACAGTGGCCAGTAGTGGCTGCTTAAGGAAGCAGATAAACTTAAAGCAAGTGTGCAGTAGTAATGAAGTGGGATGCTTGCATCTTGTGTTTCATGTCAGTCTGTGTCTGTAATCTTGTTCCAGAACTGGGCAAATAGGGAAGAAAATGTATTTTTTTCTGATTAAAGCAACTTCAGCACGGGCATGTCAGCCTCTTGTGTCCAGATTAAGGTACTAGATGAAAGCTGGATGTCTTAAACCATTTTCAAAGCTGCCTCTGCTATGCACTGTATTCTGGTGAAAGACAACTATTTCTGGAAAAGTCTCTGGTGGTGTGAAGAGCCTGAGATCTCCCAGTGTACAGGCCTTCCAGCATGGATGTGGGGAGGAGGACAGACTTGATGCATTGGGTACGATGTTATCACTCAGCAGAGCGGGCTGCTGTGCACCTATCATAGTGCCATCCACAGGGAATCTTCCATTGCTTTGTTTATTGAGCTGCTGTTTTTAAAATTAAAAACAGCCAAATGTTTCATAAAATATTAAGAGGTGCTGCTTTAGTGCCTCTCATCAGATTAAGTATGTCACTTTCTGTGTCCTTAGGGTGATGAAGCCCATCAGCTTGGTCGTTCTCTCACCTTAAGCATGCATTAAGGTGACATGCTTCATCTCACAAGGGATGCTGAAGCTATCACACTGCAGAACTGGGAACCGTAGGGGTCCTGCACTTTAGCTGTGGATTCTCAAATGAAATTTTGCAGAAGTAATACAGTTTGCTTTGTGCGAGTGAATTCCTTTTTGTTAGGGAAGTGCTTTTTTGAGCAAAAATATTGAGGTAATACAGTGGTAGACACATGCACAGCGACTGCCCTGCAGGAAAGAAAGAAATTGCGGCATGTTTTATATGAAAGACCAAGGACTGTTGCGTTTCAATGGGTAAAAGAGAGAGGCCTCTACATTCCTCAAAGGCTTTTTATGAATATGGATTTTGAAGTTGTTTTGCTTGCAGGTGAATTTATTTTTTATTCGAGAGCCAGTTCTAGCATTTTAATCATAACGCAGTGGTGCTGGTGTAGCAGAGCGTTGGGAAGCTGTGGGGAGTGGTAGCCCCGGGACTGAGGGAGGGTCTCCAGCTTGCTGCAGAGAAGCCCTGAGGGCTGCACAGTGGTGGAGCTGGGACCGAGCCATGGGGGGCTTGCTTTCACTGAGTTTTCCATAATCTCTCACCTCTACTCAGTACTCTTTGGCATTTGTATAGTGTTTGGGAATGCTGCACCATTACCGGGTTAAATAGTCTAGAAGTTCTAATAAATTCAGGATACAAGACCAACTTGACTTGTGAATTTCCTGGGCTTGGGCTGCGTTGCCTCTTTAAACTCAGTCAGTCATGGCACCCGTGGCGTGGTTACTCCGGCGTTCCCGCTGTGAGCAGCAGTCACACCCGTGTGCACATCAGGGAGCTCTTACTCAGGAGCTGCTCTGAAGGGCAGCAGCTCCTCTGTCTGATCTGATACCGCTGCTGCTGCTTTGCTTGGCCGTGGTGTGAGGGAATAATAAAGTACAGCCTTCAATCATACCACCTGATCAGAGGGGGTTGTCTGTGGTGATTGATAAGTCCTCCTGGAACAATAGGCTGCTTGAGCTGTGCCCAGGGACTGCTGGGTTTGGTTGGGGTTTTGCATTAATTTTTGGCCTAAGTAAAAAGAAATGTGAGATCAAGGTTGCAGTTTTGTTTGCAGCTTGTCTTCAAACCTAAAAATCTGGCCTGATCTAAAAGGGTACTTTACTGTGTATGTCTCTGCTCTCCCCAAAAATATCTGTAGAGTACTTTCCTCCTCTCCTCTAGGATATGCTGAATATTTTGGGTGGCCCCAAATTATTTTGATTCCTTAAGTTTGCTCTCTTCAAAATAGGCATAAAGAAAGACATCTTTTCGTATTTCGCCCTTGTGAAACTTACTTCACCCACCTGGCCTGGTGAGTGACACGCTGAGAGCGTGGACATGGGTTCTTTATCGTGGGATGTCCCCTCAGCCATGGATTTTTCCTAAAAGCCCCCTGTATGACCTTGTCAAGGTGCTTTGCTTCTTTTCTTCATTTATCACATTTGCCATTCTCAGTAGAGAAGCTGAAAAGCTTAATATTAAGAAAGTGCCTGTATCCTCTGAAAGATAGCTTTTTCTTTTGGTATTGAGAAGCCTTGGAAGATGAATGTGTGTATAAATTCTGTTTAGCTCTGTAATAACTGAGTTGTGCAGCAGTTTATCTGCAGTGTGGGTGAATCTTAGCCATGGGCAGTGTTACACAAAGGATGCCACCTGCAGTGGGGCCAGAGGTGTGTTTGGATGTATTTGCATTTCTGCAAAGCAGAGGAGGTGTTTTTCTGCTTCTCTGTTGAGCAACATCATCAGTGTGTGGGGTCAGTTTAAAGCAGAAATAATTGTTCTTCCTAAAATACTTGCTGAACAAATATATTTTTTCTTCTGTTCTGCAAAACAAAGTGGTATGTGGGTAAAAGAATGGCTTTTCCTCCAGCACATGTGCAGCAACTTTATGGATCGAAGAACAGTCTTTGGAGCACAGAAGAGCTATTGCTGCTGTAGAGAAGTGCCAGCATGGTGCCCTATTTCCAGCACTCTTAACTTCAGTCGTGGTGGTGGTGGGCTGGAGCTGTGCTGCAGCGGCTCTGCTTGTACTGCTACTGTTGTTTGGGCATTCTGCCTTTGTCACGGAATCAGGACACCTGGAGGAAAGGGATTCTGGGATGACTAGGACTTCTTTGTCACACACAAGAGAATTTCTTACTTGGAGAATGGATAATAGAATGCCTTTATAGGAGAAAGCGAGAACTGCCCAGAACATCCTGGTCCCCTGCTAGAGGTGAGGACACAGAGTTACGCTCAGAAGTAGAAGAGAAGCTTTCTTCATCTAGATGCTGTGTTAGGCTTTCTAAAATTTGTCTGTGATCTCTTACTGTTCTATTGAGGTTTTATGTTTCTTTGCTTTCTCTGTCAGTAAATGACCATTTCATTTTGGCAGTGCCCTACAGTTCAAATTATAGCTGGGGCCAATTTATTGCGGATCTGTTTAGCATCAGTTTTATTGTTTGCCTACATTCCTGCTCTGCTGTGGGATTGTCATTGCAGTGCCTTTTGGGTATCCTCTTTTTGCTGTCACTGGCCTGACTCCTAGGGCTTGAAAAGCTGTTTGAGGATTCCCAAGGGAGCCTAAGGGCCTTATTGGAAAGAAGTCAAATTCTCATAAGTTCCTGAGAAAGCTGTCATAAGCCTTGTGGCTGCTGGGTTATTGCCAGAGCCTTAATTCATGGGACACACGATGAGCCATTGCTAGACAATATTGGTTTCAGGTTCTTTTGTACTGTATTATGAAAGGAGAACCACTTCTGGGCCGTTGTTTTAGCCAGTGTAAGAACACACAAGATTTTTTGTAAGGAAGTATTTACAGTTTATTAAGCATTGTTTTCTGGGGTTTTTCTTTTCCTTGCTAGAGTTCTTTCTCTGTGCACCCAATTCACCTCTGCAGGTTTCAGTCCTAGCAAGGATTCATCCAAAGTCAGACCGCTTTTGCACTCTGGCTTTTGGCAATGGAAGCCTTACTGACCATGCATGGGGGTCAATTTAAAGGGAAGTGCTGCTGTGGGTGAGCCAGCTGTCCTTTACTGCTGTCCAAGTTGTATGCTACACTGAGAAAAATGGTTTTGATGATCCTTCCTGATAGTATCTCCTTGTAGATATGTAGTTTCTTCTTTCAGCAGGCTTTTGATCAAGTTGCAAAGTTGCTCTAGTCCTTCATATTTGCTCCAAGTTCTCAAGGCATTTGGTAGTTAGTTGTCCCCTTATCTGCCTCTGCAGTGAAAGGGATGAAAGTCAGAACTATCTTATTTGCCTCATGGAGTCTCCTTTTGCTGCTGACTCATGGCTGTGTCCTGCTCATGGTGGACAGTATTTGGTACAACCAAATTTTGAATAGCTAGTAATGAAGTTCTAATTTCCCATGGGCAAACAGTACTCCACCCAAAGAGCTTGCATTCTGTCCTGATGCAGTTTTCTGGTTTTCCACTGCCCTACACTCTACCCACGGGGTGAGTTAATGCATGGATTAAAAAGTTATCCAGTAGAGTATTGAAATGTCATGAATGTGCTTTCAAAGTAATTTCAAATACTTAAATTCAAAATGAAATGTGTCAGTGTGTTGAAATTGTTTGATACATCTCTCTGTTTGGGACTGAGCTGGGATGGAATCCAAACCAAGCCATGAAAGATCCCTGGAGGGAAAAGTGCAATGCAAATTGGAGGTAGAAAAGTCAGTCTGAGCTTTGGTTTGGCTTTGTCTTTGTAGTCTCTGAATGTGTGCCAGCTGTGGATGAACAGCAGTAGGACAAATATTTAGGTGCTGCTGTAAAGAAGCACCTATGGAAGTTTTATTCACTGGCATGCATTACCAGATCTGAAAAATTGTGTTTCCGTCACAGCCCACGCCACTTAATTTCAGCACAGTGTTCTGCCAGCCCTGAAACGTGTCTGTATTTGCTTCTAGAGAGCTTGCTCAGATACAGGGCTTGGTTCCATCTATTTCTCTGTTTTCTTGGCTTGCCTTCTGCAGATAAGATAATAGTAATAATAAAAAGCCCCAGAAAAATCCTCTGCAAAGTGCTGCTATTGCAGCTGATACACTGATGGTTTTATCAATCATTTAAGTTGTTTGCTTGGCTTCCCTTTTCCCTTTTCCCTTTTCCCTTTTCCCTTTTCCCTTTTCCCTTTTCCCTTTTCCCTTTTCCCTTTTCCCTTTTCCATCTCGTTTTGATTTGCCATATCATGTGAGGATTTACATATAATGGTTCTACCAAGAGCTCAGCATTTGGTGAGCTCCATGGATGTTGTGGCAAACAGCACTGGCTTCTGAGCCACAGTTTGGAAGAGCTGTTGTGTAAGGGACTCACTGAAAGTTGAAAGTATTGTGGAGAAAGGTTTTCTGAAATCCAATATGCCAAACTGCCTGGATGTTAAGGGTCAGAGTGGACACAACAAATTTGAGGCACTGGGAAGAGAAGAAGTCAGTGAGGTTGCAAAAAGCCTGGTGGGTGTTTTGTACCTGTGAGTGCAAGTGCATACCTGTGTGCAGGTGATGAGAGCAGAGTATGACTGTTGGTATTTCTAGATTTGAACAGTTTGAATTGTCACAGATGCAAAGAAAGTTTTTGCTCACTAGTCTGGCCTTGATTTGTCAGCAAGGCTTGATGGATTGGGATGAATCTGTTAGGTTCTAGCCAGCACACAGCCTGCAGCTTGTCTGAGTGGCGTGGACTGGACAGGGTGCGTTACAAGGAGGAGATGATGTCAGCAGGGTGGGAAAATCTCCCTGGGACTTTATAAGGCAGACTGCTGTGGAAATGTAAGAGAGTGGGGAGATGATAGCCATGAAGGGAGTCAAAACAGGCTTTTACGTTGATGTAACATCACATGGATGATGAGTATGGAAGGTTGAAAATTCTGGCTGTAGATGCCTTGGTTCATCCTCTGAAGGCAGAGGTCTCTGTTGAACAGTTTCATTCTAAGACAAGGTGTGTGCAATGACAGTATGAGGTGTGCGAGTGTGTTATGACTATATGAGGTGTATGTGCAAAATTGCCTTTCACAGTGTCCTGCTGCTGCAGGGTGGATCAGACTGGCTCTGCTTCTCTGCTCATGCCAATGAAAATAAATTGCCCCATCATAACTTGTGAGAAAAGCAGCGTTCTGTCATCCTGTGTATAAGGCCACCAGCCAGCAGTGTTGGAAACAAAGCCAGCCTTTCCTGTGGTTTTGGACACTGCTTCTAGGCAGGTCAGAGAGCCAGCTGGGCAGGGAGGTAGCAAAGCTGTCACTTCTGCAGCCTTCTTACTCATGGCTGCTGAAAGGAGCTCTTCTCTGAACAGCAGGCTGTGTGTGTTTTTCCTGACCCTTTCCTCTCCCTCCATCCCCTGATTATGTAAGACAGCCCTGTTGCTCCTGCCAGAGAAGGTGCTGTTTACTTTTGCAGCTCGTGGAGGAGCAGAGGCATTGCGCATACGGTATTTTGTACCAGACGCTTTTTACACCCCTCCCATTTAATTTCATTTCTGTTTTCTCTTTAAAAACTTCACAGAGAAAACAATGATGCTTTAATGACACAGGAGGAGGAAGGGAGAAGAAGGAGCCTTCTCTCTTAGTTTTTTGTTGCTTATGTGTGTCACTAATGAAGTCGAATGTGTGAGTGTCAGTATCTCTCTGCACAGTAGTGTGGAAGAAGTGCCTCAAATCTGAGTTACGTTGGGGATAGCTGATGGGGAGGGTCATGGACAGGGCTGAACAGAGGCAAATACTGAAAGCTGGAGCTGGGAGCAACTGAGAAAAGGGGCTTGCAGCTGGCCTAGTTCTGTCCCCTGCCTGTTTGCTCTTATTTTATTTTTGCCAATTCAATAGCAGAGCACAGGAGCAGATACCAAGTGTGATTTAAGGGGGCTAGATGCCTTCTGCTTGCAAGAGGACCTCAAGCCTTCCAGGCTTGTTTATGCTCTCATTTCATGCTAGTCATGCTGTTCTCAGTGATCAGCCTTGCCTGCCCCCGTTTTCACAGGTTTATACAGCTGCTCTCTCTGAGTTTTCCTGCATTGCTGGAGATGTTTCCCTCACTTCTTCTCTGTGTGTTTAGGGCCAGGAATGTTGGAACATAAAATCTCTCTCTGTGCTGTTTTCTTTGTCATTGTTAGGCCACGATCAGTTTGTGTTCTGAGAATACCTATGGTTATCAGTAATGTTCATGAGTAGGTCAAACCTCTGCTAAAAGAGGGCTTATTTTATGAGATGCGAGGAGTGAGGCAGAAAGTGAGGTGCCAGCAGTTCAGTGTAAGGAGCTGTGGCTTGAGTCCAGGTTGTGCTGCCATATTGCATCTGCTTGGCTGGTCCATGTCCTGTTTGATGCCTTTGTTGTTTCCCCAGAGCATCTGAGTTGATTGAACACGAGTGAGTCACTGCAGTGTTTCTGGGTTACTAGTGCTGCATTTCTGAGCTTTCTGCCAGGGAATGGAACTGTTCTGAAGTCTCTTAGGTAGAATGATCACAGTAAGGTCACCCATTCATGCCTTTGACCTGTTACTTTTCCCTTGGTATGATATTGCTACTATTTCCAAAAAGCAATGTTTTCTTAGAAAAATTGCAATTCAGTTCTTAAAAAAAAAAAAAAGAAAAAAGTTGTCTTTGCTGGAAATTGGCATTTGGGTGAAGGTTACATTTATCCTTGTGCATGTGGTATGGGTTGTAAGCAAAGTTTATCCTGTTGTTTTCCAGAAGGAGCCACAAAGCAGCTTAAAACATGGATTTCTGTGTCTCTCTGAGGAGTACATTTACTTTTATCCAAATTAAGCATTGCTACTCAGATTTAACAACAGTGCAGGCAAAGTAAGGGAGCATAATATTAATCCTGTCCAGTTGACCATGTGTAGTTCAGCTGTTCCTAATACATGCCACTTAGTTGATGGGTCTGAAATACAAGGTGCAGAGATGCTAATGTCTCGATGATGATTTCCATCTTGGTGGTAAGAGATGTCCATCCTTCTCCATTTCTGTTAGAAAAAGCTGACTCTGGTGATGGGCTAAACTTGGGTATTTAATGACTGCCTAAAGCTGGGCTGGATAGAATCAAACCTAATGTTGGAGAGCAGTGCATGGGAGGCCCACAGTACATGTTGCTTTCTGCAGCTCTGGTGCTATTTGGGTTAAAGAAAACTCTGCTTATACTTCTGTAGAACTACTAAAAGTTGGTTTCAAGTTGGATCTGTTTATATATATATTTTTTTCCTAGTCCAGAGCCTGGTCCTATGCTGCGAGTGATATGAAGGGAGATGCCTTTTGTTTTGCTTGTATACCTTGACCAGTAGTTGTTGGGCCATTAAATCTCTTTTAAGTCAGGAAGTATAGCTGCTGCTGGCAATGTTAGCAGCTCAACAAGCAGCATTTAGCTGACATGTGACACTCAGTGTGGCATAGCACTTGCCTCTATCTCAGACTGAAGGTAATGATTACCCAAACTCAGCCAGAGACCTCAAATAAGGCAGAGTCTTGACCACAGGAACTTCCTTAGGAAAGGCCAGAGGACATTGGTAACATCTACAGCTGAAAGACAATGCATAGTGTGAAACCTTGCCACTTCCTCCTTTCCCTGCACTTTTTTGCTGTTTGTCACTTGTTCAGAATCAGGCCTCTCTCCTAGACCTTCTTATCTACTCCCACACCCAGTCTGAGAACTGGAGATGAGCAGAGAAGCATTGCATCAGCCCAAGGTTGTACTAAATAAATGAACTGAGGCTAAGCATCCTTAACCTGTCCACTCATTACATGTGCCTGTGATGTACTAGTCAACCACTGGGTGTCTCTGGGCCATGCACAGCTCCAGGCAACATCTAGTCCCTGGAAAGGTGGCACTGGTTCCACTTGTTTTGGTTTGTGGCTGCAGTTTTTGCTCTTGTTTTGAAGGGTATCGTGTTCCTTTCTCAGCTGTCCATCCAGAATGTGTCTTCCCCACCCCGACCATGGAGCGGGGTGCACGCTGTGGTAAGCCAGCAGCCTGGATTGCCCATAGCTCCTGTTCAGAGGCCAGCAAATTCTCCAGCCTGATTCTGCTCTATTGCTGTTTCTGAACACCATACCTCTTATTGCACTGGGCTGTGTGGAGGTCTAGAAGAGGAGAATGTTAGCACAGCAGCTTTGCTACCTTTCCCTTTTCCCCTTAGTTGTGACACGTTTACTCTTGCGTGCACACCCAAGTAGATAAATCTGTCTCTCAAGAGGGCTCTGCTAGCCACAGTATTTTCTTCAATTTCATGGAACGAGTTAGTTTTTCATTATGATGCTGAAAGGTAAAAGACAGAATATTCTCCACTTTAAGAATGCAGTGATAGAAGGTAAAGCTTTCATTAAACATGCCTGGCAGAATTTATATACATAAGTATCTGGACTGAAGCTAATATCTTTTGAAAGACAAGGGAAGAACACAGCTTTGTAATAGCCAGCATTTGATGTTTGGATGGTTAATCAGCAGTACAGAAAAATAATTGAATTAATTCTTTCATAGACTTAGTCCAGAAAAAAATTCCAAAATATTAATGTCTGTTGCTGTAGGGTAGTTCTTCTCTTTTTTCCATCTTACAGCCATCTAGGGTTGACATCTCAGTGGTTTGCAGGTGATGGTATCCATGTTGGAGCTTTTGTTGCTGGTGAAACAGCTGAGCTGTACCTGGAGCTCTTTCCTGCTGACTTGGCTTTGAGTTGGTACCTGGTTATGCTGAATGGTGCTTTGTCATTAAATAGGTAAATTCACCAGCTGCGGGATGCGTTGTTTGGTTCCAGCACTTGCTTCTGTGCCCTTTGCATGAATGGTGAGATAGGATTTTGCTGGTCTCAAGCTTGGATTTGAGCCTGCCTGAGGTGGGTATTGGTAAGTTTTGGGGGTGGTCAGGATATTACTCAGTGCTTTGCTGTGGGATATCTGGCAGAACAAGCGCTGGACCCGGTTTTAACTGATTGTATAGATTTTGAGCAGTGATTGAAGTAAGATGTGCAAAGGTGGGTGTGTTGTGTTCAAGACTGAATAACAGGAGTAATACTTTTTTCCCTGAATTGGTTTGATGGCAGCACTCAAGTACTGCAGTGGATAGAAAATACACACTGCGCATAAGCAGCTGGTAATAACTTGCTATAGCATTTAGAGCAGCATGCTTTACAGTTGTATGGGAGCTGAAAGTTCTCACTGTACAGACATAAAATAATTCTGGTCGGCTGCTTGTGTACAGGGCTTAGCCTTGCAACAACATGAACCAGAGCTCTGTCTATAAATTAGGCACTTAGTTGCCAAAGATTCATTACCAGCTTGGTTAAAAGCTGCTGTGCAGAGACAGCCATAGTGTTTGGCTTGGATAAACATCCCACTTCTGGGTATGTCAGAGGGGTGGTTCTGTGCTTGCCCAGATCATTTGGATGTAGGATAGCAGTTCACAGTCTGTGGCAGAAGACCAGGAGCTGGGAATCAGTACAGTGCTCTAGTTTCCATACTATGGAGTCAAAAGAGGATGTCTGACCAAATAGGATGGGTTACCCAGGACTTTTGGAACAGTTGGGGTTGAAAATCATAAATCCATTAATTGTATTGCAATTAAAAAAATGTGTTTATTGTTGGGACCCAGGACATTCCTTTGGCTGCCCTGGATGACTCGAGACCCTGGCAAGGGGCTCAGAGACCTTGGCATGAAGTCAAAAACACCTTCAATTTTAGCCCATGGAAAAAATTACCAACTTTGTGTGAAGATTTACAAGCCACAAAGGTTTGAGTAGAGTGATAGCTAATTTGTCACAGCGTGAAAAAGTAGAATTTTGGGGTTTTAGAAGGGGGGTTCAAGAGGCAAGATGGAGGAATCTGGGTGTATCCTGTCTTCCTCCTCCTCCTTCTTGTCCTCCATCTTCTGCTGTGATAGTGACACTTTGTGATTGGTTTAGAGTAGAGACAGACTGTCTAACATAGGTGATAGTTATTGGAAAATATTGTAAATAAAGTACACGTAGTTTTTAGTATAAAAAGTTAACACCACCCCAAGGGCAGGCAGTGTGTGCCTCAGCCTGACCTGCTGGACAGATCTCAGCAGGTCAGAGGAAGAATGTAACAGATAAGAAAAAATAAACAACCTTGAAAAGCAGAACTGACAAATCTCAGCTTCTTCTTTGGTCGCTGGACTGGGAGAAAAAGACTTTCTAATACCTTGGGACTCATCACAGGCACAGAAACCCATGAGTTTATAAATCTGCCCCTTGTCTTGCCTTGGAAACTGCCAACACTCAACCACGTGCAGGCACAAATATGATTTACAAGACCTGACATTGGTTTCTCTTTATTCCTCCTCCATTTTCAGTCTATAGAAGTTACTTCACTTCCATGGATGCAGAAGCTTGTGTTTTATTGGCACCAATCCATGTGGCTGTGTGCAGCTGTATTTGGGGGTGGAGGGTTATGCTGCTGTATTTTCCTGTTAGCAGTGTGTTTGAAAAAAAGGACCAATTTGCTTTTGGAAGGTGGTATATAAACTTTTCTGTTTAAGTAGTTGAAATTGCCATATAATGAGAGAATGTTTATCATAAAAACAAAACATTCCTTATATCACTTTCCAGACACACTGTAAGGGAGAAGGAGGTGAATGGAACAGGTACGCATGGATGTAACATGGATAAATTGCTGTTGCTGAGGTGGTGAAGAAAGGGGAACTGGGCAGAACTTTTCAAAGAACATAAAGTAAATATCCTGTATTGTTTATGCTCCTGTAGTCTGGATCTCTATTCAGCAAAGTACTGACAAATCCCTGTTTAGCTAAGTGTTCAGAGGTACATTTCCAAAGGTTTTCAAGTCTGTGAAGGCACTGAGAGCAGCACTTCAAAGGGCTATCAAAGTGTATTTGTTCTAGATACCTTGTACCTAAAAGGTCCATGGAGAATTTCCTCCTTAGTCCTTGTTAGTCCCTTTCCTTTGCTCTGAGATCTGTCTTGCATGGGTCTGCCTTAGCCAAGGCAGAGCAGCATGCGCCAAAGAATTTCTTTGAACTGAGGCCTTTATGATATCACAGATCAAAAAAAAGGAATGGTGGGGAGCAGAATCAACCAGAATAGGGTTGTCAGTAAGGCCGAGCACACAGGTAAGACAGGATTCCGAGCCCAGTGCTCCTGGGGGCAGGACTGCCCGCATGGGCAGCTGCTCAGGAGCCTGCGCTGGGCTGGTGGGGCTGCTTTGCTTCACGCAGACGTTCTGTGTGAAATACACTGCCGAGATTTGAAGGTGTCACAGCGATTAACTAAGTGGGAACTTGAATGACAAAACGCTCCCGTTACGCTGCTTAGGCTTGGCAGAAGGAGAGGTGTCGGGGTGCTGCTGCTGCTGTGGCGCGTTTCGGAGCTGTGGGAGTTTGTGGCAGAGTGGAGCAGGTGTGAACACTCCAGATCATGACTAAGTGAGGTCTCAGCTGATGAAAGAGGGCTGTTTTGTTCCTTCCCCTTCAATGTTTTCTTCCAAATATAATTTGCCTCCATTATGTATTTTTCTCTCTTATTTGCAGTTACTGATGGCTTGCAGTTTTGTCAACCTATTCCTGCAGCAGGCATGGAAAGGAGGCAAATAGTCTTTGCTCCTTTGCTTATCAGAAACCCCGTAAGCATTGAGGCACTGCACAAGGGAAGGAAGCTCTTGGTCGGGGGAATATGTCCTCTAAATGGAAGAAGATTGGCAGGGGCTGTCTCTAACATACCTGGAGCTGGGAATGGAATCCATGTCTCATGAGTGCTTAATCCAACTTCTGGGTTCTAATAGGCACATAGTCTTGTGTGGCAGTCTTTGCTGGCCTGCTGGTTTTTGTTTTTTTGTGCTATATATTTTAGCTGCTGCTCTCTGGAAATAACTATTGTGTTGTGGCAATTTCAGCTGGGGAATTTTACAACTTGGGTGTGCAAGTAAATGGAATGAAAACCTTTAAGACCTGAGGTTCCTAGTAGAAGCTAGGATTTTCTTCCTGATGCTTATGGATTGACACAGAGTCTGGAGGAGGTAGGCTTACAAATGTCTTACTTAGGTTTCCAAAATTGCCCCAGGCTGCAGATTTGACTGTTTTTAAAAAATGTGTTTCAGTATTGAATTCCCATACAGAGCAGCCATTAATACAGCTGGCATCTATTTTCCTTATGCCAGGGAAAAGCAGAAGAGAGTAGGATGAGGAAGACCAAGGATTTTTCTTGCCATTTTGGCCTGCAACCATTTCTTTTCTAAAATACCAACTCATTTCTTAATCTATGTAGGCTTACTGACTGTTCCTCAAGGCACTGGATCAGGGTACTTGGAACAACTGGTACAAGTCATTAAGAATAGAAGCTCCTTCATTACACCTGCAATTGGGATTTCCAGCTGCCTATCAAAGTTATGTTTGTATACAGAAATAGGAGATGCTTGACTTCTGGGTAAACAGAACTATACTTATTAGGTGAGGCTTTTCAGTCATTCTTATTTTCCTCATCTGAAAATATCTGCATAAAACCAACCACTTGCTTTTCTGAATGTACTGAGTTTGTGGCAAGGTTTGGCTACTGGTGGGAGGCTACAGGGGTGACTTCTGTGAGATGCTGCCAGAAGGTTCCCCCGTGTCTGACAGGGCTGATGCCAGCTGGCTCAAGATGGACCAGCCAGAACCAGCTGTCCCAAACTGGCCAAAGGGATATTCCAGACCATGTGATATCTGCTCAGCAATAAAAGCTAAGAGAAAGGAGAAACAGGGTGGCATTTGTTACTATGACAGTTGTCTTCTGGAGAAACCTCTGTACATACTGAAGCCTTGCTTCCTGGGAAGTGGCTGAATATTTCCTGCTGATGTGAAGAAGGGAATAATTCTTTTAGTTTCCTTTGCTTCCATGCACAGCCTTTGTTTTTGCTTTATTAAGCTGCCTTTATTCCCCATAATTTTTTAAAATCTTGTTTTCTTCTCCCTGAGTCCTGTTGAGGAGGGAAGTAAGTGATAGGGTAACTTGATGGGCACCTGGTATCAACCCACCACACTGAGACTTTTAGGCTTTAAAAGACAGATGTTCTTATTCAAGTGTGCAACTTAAGAAGCACTCTGTATGCTGGATCTATCTGTTGTGCAAAGTCTGTCCTGTAAACAGTGAGGACTCTTGAAAACGTGACCTTTAAACATGGAAATAAGAACCTGATTTTCAGTCAGTAACACCCAATGCTATACGTGTGAGCACAAACCTGCTCACAAACCCACATGTATATATACTATACACTATCTACTTTAAGCTTTGGGTAGGAAAGTGTATATTAATGGTCATTTTTTTGTCTAGTCAGAGTGCACACTGAATGCACTAGCATTTGCCTTAAAGCCTTTTTTGGCAGAATTTCCTGTAAAGAACCCAAGCAATGTATCTGGCTGGAGGACAGGGCATTTTATATTACCATAAAATAAATTAGTAAATTAGCCAAAATTTTGCCTAGTTCTTCAAATAAAACAGTGGATGGGTGGCTGAAGATTTATCTTTATTCAGCTTGACTTCAACTTAGTGTTCCTGCTTATTTCCAACCTGAATTTGACCCCTAAATGTATTGCAAAAACAAGTACTTCTACATCATAAAAATAATTCAGATGCCACTTGCATGAAACTTGGTATAACTTCTTTCAGCCACTTTTAAACAATCGTTTTGGAAGCTATACCAAACCTTTTGTGTGTTGGGGGTTTTGAGCAGATACCTACATTGTCGAAATTGAGACAAGATTTCTTTGGGTTCAGGCTGGCTTGAATTGCTTCCTGCAGAGCATCTTGCACCTTCCAGGTATGTAGTACTGGCCCTTTGTAACAAATGCAGTGTGAATTCAGCTATGGGCTGCTGTGTGTGCACTGCTGTTGGACAGTGAAATTGCATCTTGTGTATGTTTTTTGAAGCTAATCCTTCTGGTTATCCCACCTTACTGCACTTGAATAATGGAGTAGCTTCAGAGTATTTGATTCATTTTTGGATAAAACTAAACTGGAAGCTCTGTTCCAGGAGCACATATGGCACTAGTCTGGTCCAAGTGCTGTATCCCAAACTGTGAATGATGTGGATCATGGGGTCCTTGGGAGCAGCTTCTTTGCTTTGCAGGTTTGCTCCTAGACAGTTTACTTCTCTTTCTGGTTGATGGGAATAACTTGTGGTGCTCATGGGGGCTGGGAGAACAACACAAGCGCTGTGAACAAGCAGCCTGTGGAGCAAAAGTGCATTCTGCTTCCATACATACCTAAAAACAAGGAAGGTTGAGGATGTAAAAGCTGAGTACAGCCTTGGTCACAGTGGCTATGAGATGCAGCTCAGGATCCCGAGTGGAGGAAGTAAAACAAAAAGCAGGATCACATTCCTGGACTTGAAATGAAGCGCCACTAGATGTTTCTGGAGCTAAACAGGATTTTGATTATATACACTGAGCAACCAGAGAAGATTACACTGAAAACCAAATTTGCAAAACCTTCTAATGTGTTCATATTGGTGTCTAGTTCATAGTTTTCTTGGGAGTGCTGTTCTTTTACTTCTACTTTGTGCCAGAAAATCCTGTTAGGGCTTGGGACAAAAGATGTGCTTTATTGGGGTCAGATGCATGTGAAGGAGGGGGCTGGCTCTGGTTGTTGCTAGGCTACACTTGTGTGCTCACATAGTAAAAGAAATTTTTATATGTTGGGAGTGTCAAAGTATTTCACTTGATGCATGATGTCAGTCAATGCTGTTGTGTAATGAGTAGATGTGGTTAATTTTTCATGTGATTGGCAGTAGTTGAACTTGCTTCCAAGTTAGTCTAATGCCTGGTAATTGAAGGTAATGAAAATACTTTCTAGAAAAGGTATTTTTTAGTAATTAATAGATGTTTCTGAATCTGTGTTTTAAAGGGAGACCCTGCTTCTCACAAACCAAGGGAGTTTGTTGAAATTCAAGGATTATTTCCTTGAGGAATGCATTCTGATAAGCAAAAGATCAGGCAAAGGGAGCAAGAAACCAGTGTGTATGAAAAAAAGAATAGTCATTACTCAAGTGCAAGCAGGAAATACACAGGAGATGGAAGCAGGGTCATGCCATTTGGAATTAATACAGAGAGGTTGTCAGAGTAAGTAGAAATGAGACAAGGAAGGCCAAGGTCCATTTGGAATTAAATTTGGCCAAGGATGTCAAGGACAACAAGAAGGGCTTCTTCAAATACATCAATAACGAGAAAAATTAAGGATAACGTGGGCCTGTTACTAAATGGAGGAGGGACCCTGGTTACAGAGGACACAGAGAAGGCAGAGATACTGAACACCTTCTTTGCATCAGTCTTCACTGACAAAATCAGCCTTTGGGAATCTCTGACCCAGAGATCAGAGTTAATGGAATGCTGGAAGGAACATTTTCCTTTGGTCAAGGAGGATTGGGTTAGAGAACAGCTAGGCAAACTTGACATTCACAAGTCCATGGGCCCTGGTGGGATGCATCCATGAGTGCTGAGAGAGCCGGAGGGTACCACAGCCAGGCTGCTCATGATCGTTCTTGAAAGGTTGTGGAGATCAGGAAAGGTGTCTGAGGACTGTAAGAAATCAATGTCATGCCCAGTCTTCAGAAAGGGGCATGGAGCTACTTGCCAGTCAGCCTTACCTCAGTCCCAGGAAAGGTGGTGGAGCCCCTCGTTCTGGAGGCCATTGCTGTCCTCATGGGTGGCAAGAGCATGATCAGGAGCAGAAAGCATGGATTCATTTAGGCTAAATCACGCTTATCCAACCTGATTGCCTTTTAGATTGAAACAACTACCTGGATGGATGAGGGGACAGCTGTGGATACTGTCTGCCTTGACTTCAGCAAGGCTTTCAACACTGTTTAGGAGGATGTTGTGAGAGACAAACTCAGTAAATGTGGCCTGGATGAGTGGATAGTGAGGTGGGTGAACGGCAGATCCCAGAGGATCATGATCAGCAGCACAGGTGGTGTCCTCCAAGGGTCACTACTTGGTCCAGTATTGTTTAACTTAATTTACCAATGACCTGATGATGGGGTAGAAGAGCCTCTTCAGAAAGTTCCCTGCAGACAGAAAGCTGGGATGGTGCAGCCCTTCAGAAGGACACTGACAGGGACCTTCTGAAATTCAACAAAGGCAAGTGCAGGGTCCTGCACATGGGGAGGAATAATCCCCTGCCTCAGCACAGGCTGGTGGACAAGCAGCTCAGTGGACAGGGACCTGGGGGTTCTGGTGGACATCAAGCTGTCTATGACCAGCAGTGCCCTTATGACCAAGAAGACCAGTGGTACCCTGGGGTGCATTAGAAGAGCATTGCCCGCAGGTCGAGGGAGGTGATCCTGCCCCTGGTGAGGCACATCTGCAGCGCTGTGTCCGGTTCTGGGCTCCTCAGTACACGAGAGACATGGAACTCCTGGAATTGGTCCAGAGGAAGGCACCAAAGATGACTGGGATAGTGCACCATCTCTCTTAGGAAAGGCTGAGGGAGCTGGGGCTGTTCATTATTCAGAACAGATGGGTGAGAGGAGACCTCATCAGTGTTTCATTAGTACCTGAAGGGAGGGTCTCGAGGATGGAGCCAGGCCTTTCTCAGTGGTTCCATCCAACAGGTCGTAGAGCAACATACAGAAACTGGTGCACAGGAATTTTCAACTGAACATGAAGAAGAACTTTACTGTATGAGTGACTGCACTGACACAGGTTGCCTAGAGAGGTTGTAGAGTCTCCCTCAGTAGAGATACTCAAGAACTGTCTGGGTATTATCCTATGCCACGTGCTCTATGGCAGAGCTGCTTCAGCAGGGACATTGGACTAAATTATTCACTGTGGTGCCTTCCAACCTTTACCCATTCTTTGATTGTGATTCTATGCAAATATCTTCATTCATACTCTGAAAGTGACTAATGCCTTTTTTCTGTGAATTTGCATTTCTTACGAGCTCCTGGAATTTAGGAATAGCAGCAATTGTGAATAAAGCAGATCTATTTTTATTAAAAGAAATATGAATTGGATGTCTCATTCAAAACTTTTAAATTGTTTTATATAGAATGTGTCATTGTCTGTCCTAGCTTCAGTATGAATCAGCATCAGGATGTGGTTTTTTTAGTGTATATGTGTATTTCTGCTATTTGTGTCTCTATTCAGGAATTCAGAGTAAGGTGAGGGTCAGCTTGCATCCTTTTACCCCTGACAAGAAAATGGAACAATGCATAGAATGCAAAAAAGTTTCAGTCTTGTCTCTGAATGTTCTTTCATCACATGTTATTGTCCTTGAACATCTATTCTGTGTAATCACTGGAATACTTAGGATATTGAGGGGTAGCTGAGCAGTCCTGCTTCCCTAATTCAAATGAGCTGCTCGGCTCTCAGTGCAAGTCTCTCACTTACAGTGCATGGGGATAAATTGAATGTCTTCAGATATTGTCCTTGTGTCTATCCTGGGAGAAGTCCAAGTGATTTCTCTGAGCAGTCTTACAGCACTTTTATTTTTTGTTTCAGCCCTGTGTTGATGGGATTGTGAAAGTTACTGCACATGTAAGCTAAAAGCCACATTAAAGAACACCTATGGGTTAAGCCACTTATGGAACAGTATGGTTTGTCTTCTCTGGGACTTTTGGGCTTTTGTTCTGTTTGTAGGCTTGATGTTTGTCTGGAATGAGACAGAACTTGTTATGCTGTGAGGGCAATAATGCAGGAGGCACAAAACTGTATGTAACGTGGTTTTCTGAGTCATAGAATGTTAGGGTTGGAATAGACCTTAAAGATGATCTACTCCCAGCCTGCAGTGCCATGGGCAGAGACACTTCCCACTAGACCAGGTTGTTCAGAGCTCCATCTGGCTTGGCTTTGAACACTGCCAGGATTGGGGCATTCATTCCTTCTCTGGGCAACCTGATCCACTGCCTCACCATCCCTACAGTAAGAATTTCTTACTGATATCTAAGCTAAGTTTCCCCTTTCAATTTGTACCCACTACTTTGTGTCCTGTTGCTGCAGCTCCTGACAGAGAGTCCTTCTCTGGCTTCCCTGTAGGCCCCCTTCAGATACTGGAAGGTTGATGTGAGGTCTCCACACAGCCTTCCCTTCTCCATGCTGGACAGCCCCAACCTAGCTCCTTACAAGGGGGTGTTGTAGCTTCACCATAGGCTGCACATCTATTCCTTTCCTGCTGCTTCTAAATCAGGTGGTGTTTTCTTGCTCTCAGTAATATAATTTGGCTTTGAAATTCCCCTGCTGCAAGGCTAAAGCTCTGAGTCTGTGGAAGCTATGGTGTGTCTCTTGTTCTTGCTTAATGCACCTAGACAAAATAGTAAATAACACCCTGTCTAAGGAGTTGTGTATTGCTGCTCTAGAGCATCAAGCTTCTCCTTTTGCTTGTGGACTTAGCTGAACCCAGAGGTGACATCTAGAAGATATTTCTCCAAGCTTTTGTCTGAGCACTGCAGTGCTGCTGTGTTTGCCAGTGAAAGCTCTTGGGGAGGTAATGAAGGAATGTTAGAAGCATTAAGTGCTCTGTGGGATAACAGCAATACCTTGCGTGCTGATGAACATGTAAGCTAGAAGATCAGGTCTTTTCTTCCCCTGTATTTTAAAGGAGGGCAGTGAGCAGGGAATCCCTGAGAAGTTCAGCATCATGAAGGAAAAAATTCCAGTCATTTCCCAATCACTTTTGTCTGTGCTTGTTTTGAGTTTTGGATTTAAAAAGATAGCGAGACCTTTTTAAGGACACATTTTCTAAACTATAAATGTTTTTGATAAGTAAGAATTTTTGTCTTAAATTCAGTTTTGTCTAATTGCTGCCTTCTGATATGGATAGAGAGAGAGTAAAATGACAGCTGTAGGAATTTTGCTAGAAGTGACATTTCAAGTGAATTTTGCCTATGAGGATGGCAAACAGCTTATCCTCGTGCATTGCTTGGGAGATAATGGGACTGTCACAACATTCATATCTACTGCCGTTTGTTTTCATTGTTTAATGTGCATGATCACTGGAGCTCATAATTAGAAAATAAGTTCCTTTTAGGAATATGCCTTATAAAGCAGAACTCAAAATTAGTATCATTATGAATACCACCATATGTATGACTCCAACAAATATGAGCACCTAGCCATTGTTTGCTTTTTCCCTATGCAATCATTGTATTATTCCCCTTGTGGCCCTTAAATGTTGGCCTGATTTTGACTTCTGTGGGTAATTGTCTAATACAATTATTTTGGAATGGAAGCTAACCTCCAAGTTAATTTTCTTCTCTGAAGTGTTCAGCTTCTTAGGCAGATGTATATTTAAAGGCTTGGGTTCTTACTGTAATGGTTAAACCATTGGGGAATGTTATATTGTACTCACAGAAGTGAACACCTTCACTTGCTCCCTCATTCTGACTAGCCTCCTGTGGAAAGATGAATTTCAGGATGCAGTGTTCTTGTGGCTTTTGTCCATCCTCTTTTGTGTAACATGTCACAGTACTGATTTGTGCTTTGGTTAATGTTTGTGTAGGCCAGACCCCCTGGCAGTCTGATCTGTGCGTGTGACTCCGTGAGCCCACTGGTTTTGTGTGTGTATTTTGACTGCTGGAAATTCTCTTGGTACGTGCATTCAAATCTACTCTGTCTTGCAATTATTGTGTTGGCTCTTTTGATGAGAACCAAAGGTGTCCCATGGGGGAAGTTTTGGCAGAGGGCAGCTTTGGATGCCTGCAAGCAAGGCTGTTTGTAGCCTAATTCCCCTCATTTCCATTTGATGGCACAGTACCAAGCTTGTTCTAAGACTTTGATGGTCAATTAATTTGTTCTTTTCTGTTCTTGAATTGGAAGCTAATTGAGTAATTGTGAAGGGTGCCAGATTAAACTCTGTTTTTGCTTGGAGTGCCAGTGAAAATGCCTTTCCCTCACCTATTTCCTTGGAAAACTACTCTTGAAAAAATGAGCTTCCATGATCATGGTTTTTGTGAGGTTGTCAGGCACATGCAGATAGTTACCACATGCCTGTAAAGTTTGACTGTCAGCCAATTTAAATCAAATTTTTCAGAAGATGGGGGGCCCCATCTTTTCACCCAAGTTACCTCCTGGCATCCTTTAGCTCGGTGAAAGACCTGACGCTTTTTTTACTGCAGTGGTGGCAGCATAGAAAATCTAACAGGTGTCAGTGTCCTTGCATGTTTTGGACATGAGAGACTCAAAGTTTGACTCTTCTTGTGAACATGTTTTGTGAGTGTATGACATTACTATTTTCCCCCTCCTCTTCTTCCTTTCTTCAAAATACAGTCTGGGCTATAAGAAAGAGGTCTGAGGCTGCAGTTACTTGAAACTCTAAAGCAACATTTTTGTCAGCATTTTAACTGTGTTTTCTTGCTGCAGTGGTAAAGATGAGTAATTTTTGATTGTGGACTGCCGTAAAAGGGCGGAAAACATTTTCTTATTCAAAACTCACGGCAGGTTCAGTCTGTGTGCTTTAACTGAGGAAGCTTGTAACCTGTTTTGTTGAGTGGTAATGACTCTCTTGCACTGCCTGGAATGAAGTTCTCCCTCTTGCCTCGTGATAAACAATGTTCTCTGATTTCCATGGAAGTCAGCCATCACGTTCTTTATTTTTTCAGACCACTGGCTTGTATGGCCATGGGACAAACAGACAGCATGTGCAGTCCAGTGCTGAGGCCAGGCAAACAGTTCAGGAATTGCAGGATTCATGTTTGCTCCTACAGACTGGTCTGCCTCCTTTGCAAGCTTCATGTGACACATGGGAGTACAGACTTGGTTATCCTTTGCTTTGGTGAAATGTGGGATTATGGTTTGAATTTGGTGTTTTGGGATGAGAAGAGGCTAATAAACTGCAGGGTACATTACTGTGGAATTGGGATATAGCCCTGGAAAGGGAAATGCAGCCTTGCTAGGAGGCAGTGGGCTGTTGTAGTCTGCCCTCCCCCATGTTCCCCTTTGCATCACAGAGGGGAATGGTCATGGAGGGAGGGAAGGGAGATGGTCAGGCTTTCATAATCTGATAGGTTTTCAAGAAAAATCTTGTACTCTGTTAAATATGCAATAGTTTTTCTTCTTTGCAGTATGTGACATCCCATTTCTTGACCTCCCTCTCACCACCAGGCTTACATTAATCTTTTTGCTGGGAAGTCCTGGCTGTTTGTTGAGTTTGTTTTGTTTTTTCCCCCCAGCTAATGTAAATTTTTTTCCTTATCTGATGTTTTATTGCTAGTACTTCAGGAAATGCTTGAAAAATACCTTGTTCACCTAAAGTACCTGCTCTTGTTTAGGATTAAATGAACAAAATGGAATAAAGAGGATACATGTTGCCTTCCTGCTTTCTGAAGAGTACTGATATATTTTGGGACTTTGTCACTCCACCATCAATATATGAATTCTGTATCAGTTGTCCAAAGATACTCATTGAAATCTTTTTGCACCAATATATTTCCTCAATTTCTGGGCTCCTTTTTCTTTTGCTTGTGAGAAAATAAGGTCCTTTATACAATTTTGTAAAGGAAAATGTAGTAGGGAAACCTGAGAGCTTTGATAAGAGGCAGATGTTAACTTTGGGGATAGCTGTGTGTTGCTGCTGACTTATGGACTTGCAGTTCCTCTTCAGATTTTCCATGGGGCAGATATGTATTTCCTCACTCCTGCTAATTGCAGACTCTTCCTTTAGGTCCTTTTCTAGGGAGTTCTGTTCTGGGGAAGATGCTGATTTTAACAAAACAGGAACACATGAGCAGCCTGACAAGGGAGTGTTTCTGGGAGAGGAGTGAGGTGCAGGAAGGGAAGGAAGGGTCTGTGCTTTGGCCAGTGGTGGCTTGCGCTGGTGCCTGGAAAATGCAACAGCCATGTCTTGAGTAGAATGTGCCTCTTAGGAGCAGGTGGTAGCAGCTGTCTAGTGCTAGTTATGGTGTCTTTCCCATAGGATTGTCTGCAGGGACTTCCCAAATGAAGGTTGCTCCTCATAGCTTTGAGATTGTCTGTGGGTGTCAAGAAAATAAACAACAAAGGTAGTGCTTTTTGTTTTCATAGTTAGAGGAGGTTGAGAAGCAGAAGCTACTGTGGAGGTATTGCAATGTGACCTTAAGAAAGAAGGTGCCAGGGGAGTTTGTAGTATCTCTTCCCCTCCCCTCTTCTCTTGTGTTTCAGAGGTGATGTTTCCCAGGCTGCCTGGTGGGTAACTGGTATGGGATGGCACAAGACTAGAACAGAGCAAGTTCTGTGGCAGTACTGACAGCTGGTGTCAAATACAGTAAGAAGGCAGGGATTCAGGAACAACCCTTCTCTTAACCACACATTTCTCCTGAATTCTTGAGTGTTGCAATGCTTGATGCTGTTGGTTCCTAATTCGTGTGATGTTCTACCAAGCGACGTAAGAGATGACAAATGAAGTAGTGGGGTTTTTGTTGACCAGTGCTTATTGCAGTGACTGAAGTGGCCTTGCCAGCTCATTAACAGTCTGGCAGGTCCTGCTGCATAGCTGCATTGACTGAGTCTGTGGCCATGCAGAGGTGCACAGCCCAGTGCAGGGAGTAGGACTGCAATGCTGTAACTGAGGAGAGCCTGCTCCCATCTTGTCTTACCTGATGGTGATTTAGCTTTGCTCAGTCATGCCTGTGCTGAGGTGAGAGTGACAGCTGACTGGCTGTTTCCTATAGAACTGTCATGCTGTTAGCTTTCTGGTTGTCTTCCAGGCAGACAGGATGTTGGGTGTGTTGGGTGTGCACTCTGACTGCTTGTTCTTGGGAGCAGCTGGCCTGGTGTGGTAAAAGTTTAGAGGAAGAAGAATCTGATGGTTGATGTATGAAAAGTTGTCCCTAGGAGGGTAGATGTGAATTCCCAAGTGGAGCCTACGTGCTCCATACCTGACTTATCACTAATACAGCAGACAGAATAATGAAACTGTAAGACTATTTCAGTGGAGTACTTAGAATATGAAGCAAGAGCTGATGAAATCTAATAAATAAAGCATCTTGATCCATTAAAGCCTTTGCCTTCACTGAAAATATTCATATTCTTAAGTTCTTTGTTGGATTAGGGTAATATCCTCTAAATAACCTGGCTTATAGAACAAAGGAAGAGAATTTCAGGGAAGTATAAGCAATCAGCAGTAATAGGAATTTTTCTTTTTTTTCAGTTTGCTTCTGAGGTTAAAATAACAGGAACCAGATGTAAAATAGCAGATATGTTTAGGACTTGATTTCACATTGTCAATTACCATGTCGTGTCTCTGAGAGAACGGAAGGCAGAAAGAGCTGTGTGCTCTGCCAAATGGGCAGGAATTTGAAGTTCTCTTCTGTTTCTCACTTTTGAGAAGCCGAATCAAAAATACCTGTTGCTTGCGTAAGTATCTGGCTCATTGACTTGAAGATACTTTTCCAAAGGAAGAGTAGTGTTTATAGTTATTAGGTAGTGTGCAGTGCTTGTTTTCTACAAGTAATTGAAGTTATATAAATGTTCTATAAAATATAACTTTAGAAAACCCCTTATTTTCAATAGAAACCTTAAACAAAAGCTGTATTAGGCTACTATTGTATTAATGATACTATAATTAATTTGCTAATTCCTGCCTCTTATTTAGAAGCTGGAAGCTTGGCCAAAATACATTTGGAAGATGAACAAAAGGGTTTGATTTGCCAAGAGACATGACCTCTTTTGGGGTAAAGAGTGAACCATCACTTTCTGGAATTTCTGTTGAAAAACACTTCCTTCTCATTGCTATAGGTCCCACTCAAACTCCTGCCTCCTTCTGTTTTGCTGGAGGCTGAGTTTGCAAATTATGGCACTTAAAAAATTATAGCAGGCTGGAAAGGAGGGATGCTGATGGAATTGTGCCTGTCAGTGGGATGTTGTGAAAGTGTCTCTTTTAGGACTGTTTATCAAAATCTTTAAGGGATATCCCAAGAAAAGGATGATAAATGTACCTTACACAAAGAGTTCTTTTCCCATTAAAAATCTATGATGCCTATCATTATTTGTATACCACACCAAACTAGAGTTCAGAAAGGTACTGACAGCATAACTTTGGTGTGTTGTTTTGTTTTTAAATCAGCTCCCTTTCTTGGGAACCTCTGAGTTCTGATTAGACTGAGTCCTGCATGAAACGCAGGTGCTGCCAGGTGGAGTGGAGAAAGACATGGACTTGTTTGCAGGTGTTGGGCTGACCACACCACGGTGTCTCTCTGGAGCAGCTAACTCTCCAGTTGACTCAGAGCTTTGTTTCCTGGTTTCCTTGGTCTTCCACCAACCCACCTAGAAAAATTACAAAGCTGAGTCTTACTGAAGAACAAAATACTGCTGAGTGAAATGATTTAAGTACATGTCTTACAGTTGGGCAATATCAGGGTGTGAGGGAAGAGGGGGGCAAGAGTCAGTTCCTAAAGAGAGGTGCTTGCTCCAGTCTTAGAGATGATGTGAGAGATGATTTCCTTTCCTAAGGGAAAGAAAGGGTGTCTTTCTGAATTCTTTTAGCTGGAAGGCAAGTGCTGTGGAGAAACTCCTTGCATTGGATAAGTTTGTGTTCTGTCTCTGCACAGAGCACTTCCAATCCTCTGTGTATGTGTGTTTGTGTGAGATGACTCTCAGGGGACCTTAATGTTGCGGTTACCATGGGAGCCAATTCAAAGTGGATTGTCATGTCATCAGAGCTAAAAGATATGTGTAAATCTGTGCTAGCATTTTGCAGATGTTCGGGATTTTGAATATTTCTTGCAAGAAAAGTATTTCTGTTATTTACACAGGGATATTACTTCTTTGCGTGTTAAGCATTTCTGAAATCAGCCTGGCTTTGTGGTAGCAGGACACATAGACAGACAATCCAAAGTGAATACAGTAGAAGAATTTTAACTTGAGATAGATGTTTCCCCTGGGAAGTGTTCTGTTTGGTTGTAATGTTTCTGAGTTACTTCTATCCCATTTCTAGTGTGCTCATCAAAATCTAAGCAGAATCTTTTCTCCTTGCATATCTTCATCCTTTTCACTGTCCTGTTTGTGTTGGCTGACACTTTCACCTGCCACAATTTTCAAGAAAAATCCTCAGCTGGGACTTGGAGGTGCACATTCTAGAGAAGACCACTGTGATAAGCACATCACATTACACACCTTTGGACTTGTTTTTTCATCCATGGAAATTAAATGGTTATTCATGCTGGACCCCTACAGTTTAAAACATCTGCTTGTCACTGGAACTTGCTCAGTGACTTTGGACTTAACAGCTTGGGGGCTGAGCTCTGGACCTCCAGGACCTCTAGGTTCCTGTGCTGACAGTGCTTCTAGCACTCACAGCATCTCAGGCCACCAGCATAGCAGAGATGGCAGATGTGCTTCTTTGGAAACTTTTTTTGTGTGAAGTTACATCAAATCTCTAAATTTTAATTGCTAATTTATTTTAGAAAGAGCAGTTTGTCTCTGACCTACATGTGGGACTCAAATGTGACTTTCTGTCTCTTAGAAGACTTTTTATTGTTGAAAATCTGAAGTGGTATTAGGACTACAGGGATGCTGTTGTCTCTTTTTTTGTAACTTTTTTTTCTTCTGCTGGTAGTGTGCACTCTTAATTCTTCATGGAGAAGAAAGCTGCATCAACAGGTGGAGAGTTAGGAACTGTTTTAACAGTTGCTCTTTGTAGGTCCACTGGGGAATTAGAGGAGAGCTCTTTTTGAGCAGAACAGATTAGGGTTTTATTAATGCCCTCTCTATAGGATTTTTAAATTGTTCTTGAGGCTTTTTTCTTTTTTCAATATAGAAAAAACCTGGTCTGTGAAAAGAATTTTTAGCATTAAGGGCTGTAGATTTTGATGACTTCTCAAAAAAGAATAACAAAACCCTCAGTCACCTCCTGAGACCGTTCTTGTCCTATGCAAAAGTTATGCATTGAAAAATCTAATTCTTTGTTCCAGTGTTATTGGAATTGTTTAATTTGGTTTTGCTCATTTCTTTGGAGGAAATGTTTTCTGTGCACAAGCTATTAAGAAAACTTTACTGTATCATTCCCTAGACATATAGCATTTTCATAATAACATTACTATCCAGGCAATTTCATTTAGATTTTATCAAATACTCTAGGCAGGTCTGTTTCAGGAACTGGATGTAATGATAGAGATGTGAACACCTCCTTGGTGAGGAAACCAAATTACAGTAAGCAGTAGAGTATTGCTAAGGAACTGGAAAAGAGTTGTTCTACTTTAAGAGATGTATAAGCTTTTGTTGCAGGTGACATGAAAATGAGGGAGTCTGCAAAACAGGAAACAAAAGCTGATATCCTATGCTGGATAATAAATTCATAGTTCCTCTCAAGCAGGAATTCCAAAATACTCCACAGGGTGAAGGATCTGGTCGTACAGTCATGGTGTAATTCAGCACTTCTGTGTGTTGTAAAAACTTACAAGGACATTTAAGGTAGGACAGCTGTTGATGAACAGTTCATGCCCAGGGAAGTGGTTGTATCACCATCCCTGGAGACATTTTAAAAACATGTTGATGTATCAGTGCTGGTTTAATGGTTGGACTCGATGACTTTAGGTATTTTCCAGCCTAAACTGTTCTGTGATTTGGCATTTAATTCAATAGAATATTGTTGCAAAAGGATAAAGCCATTCTTTGCAGAAGAGACTTTTAATGGAAGGGAGAGGAGGATATTGGTCCTAGTCTGTGAAATGAGCTTTTATTGAACGTGATGTGCCCAAGCACCTTTCATTCAGGGCACACGATTTCAGCTTCCAGCAGAAGCTGTTTGTACCTGTTTAAAGGCTGTTCCCTCAAAACAATGCATACTGCTGTGCATATGATTCTCCCTCAGGGAAGAGAGAATAAACAGAGCATTGGATATTAGCTGCAGTACTTAGTGCACTGCTGGGAGGCACTGGGACACCACAGCGACACAGGCAGTGTCAGAAGCTCTGCAGCACAGCAGAGGAAGTGTCTGTGCCAGCAGATGTGTTTGATGTTCACCACAGCATTTCTCTAGAGCTATGGATAAGCACCTAAGCCAAAAGCATTTTTACTCCACAGCTCCCAGCTACTCTGTAAATACAGCTAGAGCACCTTGTGGCTCCAGCAAAGACCAAAAAGCAGAGAGGTAGCTCTTTTTAAGATTGAGGCAAGCTATCTCTGCCAGGAAAATTCTCCTCAACATAGCTGGCAAACTTCTGCCTTCCCTGTGCTGTTTGCTGCACAAAGCAAGCTTGACTTCCTGAGCTAATACAATACAACTTCTTGATTCATTTTTACAGACAGGATTTTTACAAAACTTGCTTTGGGATTTAGGAACCTACTTGTCACTGGCTTTCCTTGGGATATAAGCATTGATTCACTGTGGCTATCTGGAGAGAGTCTGAATGCTGTTACAACATCCTTCTGAAGATGCTGGTAGTGCTGTATAAGCAATTCATGAGGCCTTACAGGCAAGGGGGAAAAATGGTTTGCTTTTTTATCAATTGTGTATCTGGGGGGGTAAAAAAGCCTGCCTCCATAGTGCTGACAGAGTAGACTGTAGCAAGGGTTTGGGGTCTGAAGTGGCAAATGATGCCAACTGAAGAATGATTGTTGATATTGCAAGGGGTGCTGGCAATATATACCTGCCTTATATACCAGATTTCACTATTTCTTATGTAAAATTCAAATGCTTACTCTAAAGTGAGCTGTAGTAACACAGTTTTTTGGAGAACAGGAAAGATATTAAAAGACTATGGGCTTTCCATATTTTTTCTTTTTATTTTTCTTCCCCCCCTGCTTTTCCATAACAAAGCTACTCTGTCCAATCTGTGCTCTGGGCTTTTGATTTTCAAATTAATTTCTGAAAGGATTTCCCAATAGAGAACTTCTATTCCTAGACATGAAAGATTGAGCTTTAGAAGTAGTGTTTTCACTTAACAAATCTGATCTGGAAAAATGCTACCTCTGCATGGGCACTGTATGTTAGCACTTTGGGCACATTCCTGTACTGATTTTTTGTAAAAGATAGTCTTTTCCTTATGTCTTGTTCAAAGAGTCTTTTACTTATTTTTCAGGCCTGAAGCCAGTACTGGTATAAAATATGATAATGTCTTCAAACTGACAATTACCTGGAGATACTTTTTTCTTGGATAAATTTCTCTGCTGTGACTTTCCTGTCCTGTGTGCAGAAAAAAGGCAGCAGTGCTATTCTTATCTGCTTTCTATTTTGTTTAACCCTGTTTTATGGAAACCTTTCTTCAAGGATCACAGTCATGCATTTGAATTGGGACATCTGATCTCAGCTGTGCTGGAAGGGCAACATAAAAATGACAGAAGCGAGACAAAGTGTAGTGTGAACAAGCTCCAGTAGCTTAGTTTTGGAAAGCTTTGTTCATGGTATCACATAAATATGACAGAATATAGTTTTGTGGTTTAAAAAATAAAGAGAGAATTATGTAGGTAATCTTTGCAACCTAGTAAAAATATCATAGTACACAGAAATTGAAGTGCTACAGCTTTCTATGATCTAAATTGGCATCTAATCTTAGTCAGTAGGTGAAACAACACTTGAGCATTTTGTTTATAGTGATTGCTTTTTTTATCATTTAAGAACAAAGTGGTATTTTGAAAACCTTCATAATATGAATCTGGCAAATAAGGCAATTCAGGTAATAAGTAAAATCTCAAGATCAAGGAGACTCAATGCTTTACATCATATTTATAATTGCCCCAGACCTTTATTTTAATGTTCTGGCTCTAAGTCTGACAACTGCTTTGCAGGGAGGACTTACTTGGACCAAAATGATTTTCTGTTTAGAACCTAAACCTGTGTTTTGCCTGTTATCTGGGATTTCTTTTTTTTTTTTTTTTTTTAAAATCAAGAAGTTGCTTTTCTTTAAAAGGAGATCTTGACTTAACAGGGACTATGTTGTCTGTGGAGCAGTTTCTTTTCTCATCAGTGTAAAACCTTCAACTTATGTTGATTCTGTGCAACTGAAGCTGTCTAAGAACCTAAGTAGACATATGACTTAGTCTTTTAGGGCTTTCTTCTGCAGGTGACTGGGGAAACAAAAGGGAGATTCATCCCACCTCAAACAGGGCTGTTGAGGAATACACTTAGAGCAGGTAGGTGGGTGTGCAGCTGCAGTGAGAGCTGCAGATTGTGCCCTGGGTGGGGGATGTGGTGGGGCACCAGGAAAGGGACTGTGAACTGGTGCCAGCCCTTTGCATGACAAAGTGTGACATGTGGCCAGGTGACTGGACTCAGCAGGATGACACCCTTGCATCTGTGGACTCACTAGGTGGGCAGGATGACACCCTTGCATCTGTGGACTCACTAGGTGGGCGTGTAGGGAGTCAAGAGGGGGTCACTGGAGCTGCCTGCTGTGAAGGGACTTTGGTCCCAGCAGTGGAAATCTGGGGTTGGTGGGAGTGTGACTGCCAGAATGGCTCCTGGGTGGTCAGACAGGGCAGTTTCCCTCACTGGCTGTACTGGAGTTACTGCTTCTTTCCTTTGGCTGTACAGGGAACTCAGACATCCCTCTGAGACTGACTGTATTAAGTGGTTCAAGTTGTGTAGAGGTCTTTGTGCAGTTTGAATCCCAACATCGTCCTTAGAGCAAGAACCTTTTGGGTTCCAGCTGACATTGCTCTGGTAGCTGGTCATTCATTTGGATGGTCAGCCATGTGAGTGAGTGCTTACCTAGCAGTTCTGCCATTTTTTGTCAATGTGGGTGGGTACATTCTCACTTCAAGTCTTGTGTCCTGGAGCTGCTTAAAGAGTGCACGAGGGGCCCTGCTATAAAGATGTCAGCAAATTCAGTAGTGGTTTTTTAGCCTCTCGTTTGTGTTTGGTTGTTTTTTTTTTTTTTCCCATCATCTTCCATTTCTTCCTTTCTTCTCATCCAAGTATTTATTTTTAAATGAATATAAGTTTAAAAATTAATTTAAAAATTCCACAACTGTTAGATACATAACGTCAAAAGTCAGTCTCATGCAGCTCAATGCTGAGCTGCAGACTTACTGTTTGACTTTGATAAAGCCAGATGATCTATGGTATCGCTTAGCTGTCAGTGAAAGACAGACAGCTACCTCCAAGGGGCTTCTGAGGGTAAGCACAGTCAGGATTTTAAATTCATACTGAGTGCTGATAGGAGAGGATGGAGAAAGGAGAAGGTATTGCGTGTTCCTGTATAACCAAAATGTCCAGTGAAAAGTCACCTAGAATATGTCCTGCTTTCTTTTCTCCTTTTCCACTTCAGAGCTTTAGCTTGAAGATTCTGCAGGTATTTCACTGACAAATTATAACTTTGAATAGAGATGAAAACTTACTTGTTTTGCTTTTTCTGTTTAAATTTCAAGAAGCATCATGGTAGCATTGGCTACTAAGCTGACAAAAGAAAGGTCAGTAACAGAGTGAGTTTTCTCTGGGCAAATTTCCTGACCTAAGACAAAGGCAGCAAAGAGCTGTCAGAATACGTTTTTGTCACAGGAACAAAAGATGAAGACTGGACACTTATCAATTGGTCTTCACAAATGGGTTGCTCTGAGGAATTATAGAAACATTTTGGCTAAAGACTTGGGATCCTGTACTAGGCCTGGAGTCATAGTGTGAAAAGATTGCTTTTGGGGCTGTCATATCATCCTTGCTCTTCTGGGTGCTGGCAGTGCAAAATGTCTTGATGGTGGACACAGAAACCTGATTTTTGCTCTGGAATGACCAACCAATGTGATCTCATTTTTAAGAGAAGAGTGTCTTTCTCTTCTGAGTTTTTGATGGATGAATTGAATTTCTACAGAGCCTTTCCACCCTCACCTGTGGCTGTCCAAGCCAATCACTTGCTCATTCATGTAGCTACAGAGCTAATTCTGCTTCAGCTGTGGATAGGTTCTGCTGGACCTGTGCTTGATTACTAGCCCTGTTTACCACAAGGGAGCAGTTATTAATGTGCTCTCATTTTTAAGCCTGTTATAACTCCTTCACTTTGATTAATTTCATTGTGGAGCTCTTTACTCTTTTAGCCTGTGTAAGATGTAATTCTGATTGTAAAGTGCTTCCGTTGTTTCCCTCCCAGCTGAAGGAGGAGGCAAAAGGGCTATTGATTTTTATATAAAGATGAGTTTAATGAGACCTGGGGGTTGGGCTTGATCCAAGGCTTGCTGGAGTCAGTGGCCATCAGTCATTAGATTTCAGTGGATTTCAGGCGTTGATATCTGACTTACTGCCATGATGTTCAGCTGCCTGTGTAGCAGGGGTTTTGTGGGTCTTCATAAATTGTTGAAAAGCAGCAAACTGTGATAGTGGGGGAGGGCAGGCATGCTGACCAGATAGCTGACAGCTTTTTCTTTTATTCTTGTGATCCATTTTCTCTTATTCCTGTACATTTGAACAACCTTGAATGTATGGTCGTGGCGCCATGTGATAGCAATTTGTAATGAAGCACACAACCCCAGATAAGACAGCAGAGCTCTAACAAGGAGCTTTTAGAGAGAAAAGTTTATCTTTAACTCTGAGCTGAGTTGTAATTTGGTGGGTATTAATGCATAGATTTTAAAAAATGAATAGTGTAATTGGAGATAGGAAGGGCATTAAAAACACAGGAATGAGCTATGAGTGGTGTAACTCAGAGGTTCAACTGTGTTAGCAAGGGGGCCAGATCTGACCTCCAGGCTGGTCATGGTCTGTTTTTCTTGCACACACATGCACATGTTGATGCTTGGCCTACAAGTGTCTGCCTTTTCCTTTAAAAAGAAAAGATTTCTGTCGCATGCACCAGAAGATGGGCCACTGCACTGCCCCAAGCCAGCTTGTGGCAGACATCCCCAAAATATCAGACCATCTTCTCAGCCATAATTCCCTCTGCAAATGACTGCAGCAGCTCAAGCTTCATTTTTCCTCCTCTCCCACTGCTTTTTCTCTACTGACTTTTGATTGACTGGTACTCTAGGTCAACCAAATGCCGTCCATTTCCCCGATATAAAAGCGTGTGAGCAGTGCATTGCTCTCACCTATTCAAGCCTCAGGAGCTTGTTCTGTACAGAAGCAGGCTTTCTCTATGCTTTGTTCCTGCAGATGTCATTTTCCAGGCTTCTTCACTATACAGTGTTAAGTAATGTATTGTCAGCTGGAACAAATTGGTGTGGCTGTCCATTAAAAATAAGAATAAATGTATTATCACCACAAGATGCCATTCATAGAAATGGGGAGAGGAGAAAGTTTTCAATGCGCCTGACTTTTAAGGAATGCAGCTATTGCTAAGGTCTTTGTAAAGACAAATTTAATCTGTATGTCTAAAATGTAGTAAACCTAAAGAAAACAATGAAATGGAGCATCCTTATTGGAGCTTACTCTTTTTTTTTGTCAAGTACACAGAAGGAAGATAGTTTTTTTTTTCATAGGGGAAGGATCATGAACTATTGTTTATCTGCTGTGTTTACTCTTAGCAATGGAGCTAGCTGTACAAATAAAAGGAACAGAGTTCTTGTATTCCATGAGTGCTAAATGGAAGTAGGATCTATGTAATAGCTATTGTAAAATCCATGTCTTGCCTTGGCTTAAAAAGCTGCTGGTCACACTCTTAGATGTGTTATTCAATTTAGTGATGCTGAGCATCTCTTTAAACAAATCGCTTTAAAACTTGTGACAGAACTAGTACTTTGTCCTTGACTGTGTCCTTTCTGTAGCTGTAACACCCAGTTAGTCCTTCTGGGCTCTTCTTCCCATTGTCATCAGGTGCCACGTGCAGTGCCATCAATGGACAATGCAGCTGGCAGGTTTCTCTGAGACTTACCTGCCTTTCTGCTGAGGCTGTTGTTACTCTGCACCTTAGTTTGGTTCAGCCTTCAGTGTCACACAGCTGCCCAGAAATGCACTGGCTGTTGTGCTCATTGTGGACCTGTTGAATGTCTTCAGGCAGCTTTGTGGCTTGCACACACTGATGTGTCAAACAAGAATAGGAAGAGACCTTCTTTTCTCATGAGAGTAAACTTAGTGAGGTGGGAATTTGAAAACCTTAGCCCTGACCGTTTCAATTTTGTCATGCAGAATTCCTGTGTGGTACTGTGTGCCTAATAGCTTTGTCTTGGCATTTGTTGTTCCCAGGTTACAGGTGCAGTAACTCCGAGGTCAAACTGGAGGAGAGGAGTGGTCTACCAAGGTCTTTCTCCATGCAGCTTATGAAAGTGAGATGAACAAGGCAGCTTGAAACTTTTTGACTACTGCAGAGGATAGAGGATATTTGTCTTCTTGTCATTTTGAGGCTTGCTTTAGAGTCATGCATTTTTGTGTAGGGGCTGTCTGTACCTTACTGTAGGCACACAGTTTGTGGTAATTGGGGTGGTAGAGCCTCATCCCCAATGGGCTACAGCTGTGAGCAGTAGGTGAGCAGCATTGACAGCAATGAGCCATGGAGTGCCCAGCTGCACTGACCAACCACCAAGGGGAACAGAGGGCACACAGGTGCAATGCATGGACATGAGGGGTATAAAAGGTTGGGCTGAAGAATCAGAAGGGCAGATACTTGCAGCCTTCTGGAGTGGTATGATGTTACTCTGTATGGGTTGAAGCCTTCTGAAGTTGTATGATGATACTCTGTGTATTGTGGCTGTCTCATCTGTGACATGTGCTGTGACACCTTACCTTCTCTCCTCTGAAGGAAAAGGAGGTAAAAAGATTGTAGAACTGAAGAACAGAGAAAAAGGGGAGGGTGAATGCTTGCTCAATGCTTTATTGGTTTGATTAGAAGATCCTGACAAGGAGAACTAGAGGGCACCTGTGGTCGCAGAGGTTTTGTACATGCTCTTGGGGATGTGTGCAATGGTTTAACATGTTGAAGACCAACACACATTGTTATGTAGAAATAGTTGTGTGTTGGTCATTTATGAGGCATTGTTTCTCCTCAGAACTGTGTGAATGTTTGCAAGACTCTTTATTTTCTTGTGGATGTAGAGGGTAGCAATCCTGGACATGCATTTGATTTGCTCTGGCTGCTGAGCCTTTGCTGAGAACTCAAGTTTCAGTTGTCTGTGAGTGAGAGTGGGAGGAGGCTGTAAATGCTGTTGTGGTGTTTAACTGGGGAGGGGAGGACAGAAAGGAGGTCTGGGTGATTCCCAGTCTGTTCATGGCTTCCACATTACTGGAGGTGACCAGCTGCATGTGACCTGTAGAAGACCTGTCAGTGCTTCTGCTGTACAGTGCTGAAAACCTTCAGAGAGAGAGGACCTGTGGCAGCTCCAGCTGCCTGAGCTGCCCAGACCTGCAGAACGGTGTCACAGCTAACTGAGGGCTTGCTGAGCACTGGTAAAATCATGTCACTTCCAGCCTTGTGTGACTTCTTACAGTAAAGGTGTTGGAGAGTAGGTTCATTTTGGTTGTAGGATTTCTCTGCTTCCCATACGTGCCTCCTGCTGACTCCACTCAGTGCTACCAAGGGCAGAGCTCCTTGGTGGCACTCAGTTCTGCATGTGTGCAGTGATCCTTTGTCCTGTGGAGGCCTTGAGTTGCAGTGATGACAGAATGAAGGAGGTGGTGTTGGGGTAGAAGCACCTGACTGTCTAGCAGCTAGTTTTTCTTCAGGGTGTCTTATTGAGAAAGTCTGTCTATACTGTTCCCACTGCTGTGCAAAGCTTTCTTGGTGCCTGCTGGGAGCAGGGACAACTGTGTGTGTTTTAATGTGTTTTGGGTCCAGAAGTGCTGTGTGGGTGGTGGAAAAATGGCAGAGATGCACATGTGCTTTTCTAGAACTTTTTCTAGAACATGTGCTTTGCCCTATTAACAACTGTGTACTTCATACTGATCTCCCAATTTATACCCCATTATGGATTTATTTATTAAATGCACAGAGAGGCCTCTGACCCCTCATGCTTGTGATATCTTTTTACAAAGTTAGTGGATGTAGAGATAAACTGACATCTGGAGGCACATGGGTGGTGATGGCATAGTAGAGCTGAAGCTTTTTCTTAATGGACTTGTGCTCTTTCTGCAATCAGAGTTGGCACACATGACAGTGCTGCTGCTGTGCTTTCTTTTGGCCTAGTTTTCTAGGTGCTTTTGCCCATACAAATTTCTGAAAATTGATTCTTCCAGGGCCTCCACAAGCTGTGCTGTGAGCTGTCGCAGAGCATTTTGCTCATTTGTTCTAGGTGACTTTGCCAGGGTCAAGGTGAGTCGATAGCTGAGCCCTGAATAGAACTGAGAATACCAGATTGCTGCTTGTGTGACCCCTGGAAGCTGCTTTGATAGATTGCTTTTTTGGGTAGTGGAACACTCGGTATTTTAGGTACATTTAGAAAACTTCCACCTGTGGCTTGTGGTACTAGCGTGTAGATAGTTTTTCCTTTAGGATGAGAAAGACAGGTGGGAGGAGGATGTATGATTGCTCTGGGTGATGTTTTTCAGGGGTTATTTTCCTTCCTCCAATTACTATTTACCATATGAATAGCCCTTCTTCCTAAGAACAATATTATGCTTTCAAAGCCTTATAATCTAGATGTACATTAAAATACCCAGTGCTAGGAAATCTTCCTCCTTCCTTCCTTTCTCTCCAACAATCACCACATACATCTCTTTCCTTGCCTGTAAAGGCTCAGTATTGAACACTGGTATCAAGGCTTTTATTATAATCTGAAAAGTATGAATTGAGAAGATGAAGTAGATATCTGTGTAGTATATTTTCTAGGTTATTCTTAAAATGAGAACAAGATTCGTGCTTTATTAGTTTTCTGTCTTTTGTGCCTTGATATTAACCAGATGAGAATATTAACAAAAACATATAAAATAAATAATTAAAAAAAATACTTAATAACCAGAATTGCATAATATCAGATGCAATTTCATAACTAAACGTGGGGTGGAAATTAAAAGTCTGGAAACCATATTATAGCAAGCACAATGTCAAGCTATGACCTTAACAAGATATTGTCAAAATTAAAGGTGGTGTTTTGAGACTCTGCCCCCAAGGACTCATATCTTTGGAAGAGTTTGAACTCATTAGTGCTTAAAGGCTACCTTACTGGTATATGAAAACATTCTTTGAGCTATTCTATTGTTTTCTATTTTTCTCTCTTCATACAATAAGTTTGGCTGCATAACATTCTCTGTGCTCCCACCATCTATGGTGTGCCCCCCTCTTCTCCCCCCATTATTATTTCACAGCTTTTCTGCACTTCACAATGATACTACTTTTCCAGTAGTGGTGTAGCTCTTAGAACTACATTAAAAAATCCCACCAAAAAAACCCAGCAAACAAAAAACCTTTCTAAAACACCACAAGAATTGATTTCATTCGTGTATAGAAAGAAGAATGATTAAATGTGTGTGTTTAAAGGGAGAATGAAATGCCTCTTAGTGATTTGGGGTTGAATTGGAGTACTGTGATTGATACTGAGTTTTAGTGATGTCTTTGAGTATGTAGTAAGGGAGAAAATGTTGCTTTTTATATTAAGGACAGATGTACTTGAAGAAAATGAAGTTCCTGGGATTTCCCTATAATTGTACATTTAAAGGAGTTGCATGCACTACCCATGTGAAGTCACATGATTTAACATGTAGCTTTGTACAGTTTGTTCTTTTTCCTCTGCATGTTTTTTATTAACAACAAACAAGTGAACTGATCTTATGCCAAATGCCAGTGGTTGGCAATCCCTCTAAAATCAAATTGTCTTGCTGCAACTCATTGGGAAGCATTTGCTATTAGTGAAGCAGGGCTCTTGAGGGAGTAATATTAGCATTCCCAATAAGCAGTGGAGAAGTATGGAAGTGTATGTTATAAACATCAGGGATTATATTGTTTTCTCTTTTGTGTCTAGGACTGATGTGGCTTTTTTCCAGTTGACATATTTAAGAGGTTTTTTTGACCCAAGATGAAAATGAGGGGTCAGTTGTTTAAGTGGTGTAAACACCCAGAGCTGCAGAGAAGACAGACACTCCTGGTTTAGCCAAGCAGATAACTGCAAGTTTTTTTGTTAAGTGTTCATATTGCCCTGTTGGCTCAAATGAGTGTGCTTCAATTTTTTGTTTTCATATGTGAGGATCTGGCGCCTCAAATTCAATTTAAATTCTAATGGGAGTGTGACTAGAGCTGCATAAATGACATCTGCCTCCACATTAGAGTGGTCACCTATGGCAAAGATTTCGATGTGGATTCTCACCTTGAAATGAACATCCTGATGACTGGCCATGAGTTCATGTTGGTTTGTTTTTTTTTCCTGTTTCCTCTGGCTGCCAAGTATAGAGTTGTTTATGCCAAATAGCTCATTTTCTCTGGGAGTAATTTTGAACCTTGCTCTAAACTGCCCACTTGCTAATGTGCTCTTCTAAATTGTGGCTCAGATCCCTGCTCTGTGTTGATATGGGGAGGATTTGACCTAGGTGTTGTGACTCTTTTGGCTGTGGGAGAAGAATCAACTTCATCTCACTCTTTGGAGCACTTAAGAATCAAACAATGAAGCCCAATGGGGATAGAGAGGGAGGGTCTGTTGCCCAGGGATTGTTTTTTTTCTGAGCCAGCGAAGCCTGACAAATTTAACCTAAATGCATCAATAGCTTTGGGTTAGTCAGGTGTTCTTTCACCTTATTTTGGTGAAAACATTGTTTGCCTGAAGCTTGGGGAGATTATGCAGGTTTTGTACTACTCTGTAGAGAGTTTCCAAGAGGACAAGCACAAGGGGAATAACAAGAATTCTCATCCTTTGCTTCTGACAAAGATACTCCAAGATAATTTTCTTTCTTCAGTAGAGGAAAGTCTGAGGTTAACTTTTCCAGGCAAGTAAGGTGACTGGCAAATCTGCACAGGGATGTGAAAGGTAATACAAATGTAAACGTATGAGCATATCTGTTATATTTTATTACTGAGAAGTATGTAGTAGAAAATACCAGAGGAGGATTTTTATTTCTTTACAAATACTCTTTCTTTCTTTTAAGTAGAAGTAAACCTTTACAAAATTATATGAAACACAGCTGCATCTAATGAACTAATGCAGGCTCTAGTTATGAGACTATATTGTCATATTTTTAAAAAGTATATATAAATACATCTATTCATACTATCTTTATATAGTAATATTGATACTCTCAGGAAGTGTTTATACTTTCAGGAATCAATGCCTGGTAACAAAGTTCTGTAGTTTGATCAGGCATACTGACCCACAGCTGAAGACTGAACTGGGCAGAGCACAGGGACTTCCTGTTTCTGTGTCCTGATCTGATGAACTAGCATGATAAATCATCTTCTTCCACTCCCTGTAAATCACCAGGTATTAATGAAGATTTATATGGGTACACATGGTATGTGTATGGGAGTTAAATTATTGCTGATCCTCTCCCTCTCCTGTTGTGTCATTTGAGGAAGAGTAGGTCCTAGGGACCAAATTTTGGATTTGGCTGTTGTTTCCTGTTGAGAATAGGAGCAGATGTTGGTGTCTTGGCTACAGACAGTTCAATGAATTGCAGTGAACTCCTTCACCATGCTGAGGGATCTAATTGAATGAAGAGAGCTAATGGGAGGATGGAAGTGTTTGCACTACCATGGGAAATGAGAGACTTCCCCTGCTGCCATGTTGGTGTAAATTGGCAGATTCCTAATGAAATTAGTAACCCCCTACTAATTCATGCACTAGAATCTGGCCTACATTGGATCTGTGCACAGGGTGCCTCTCAGATGTTATGTAGTTCCTCTTTGCAGAAACAGGGTTTTTAATTGCTTTAATTGGTCTGGACAGTAGATATCTGATACTACCAGTATGTCTGCTGCTAATGAAATCTGTGGTACGGAATTGTTATTTATAAGTAGTCTATTTTTAACGGTGCTGCTGTAACAATTTAAATGCTCTGAGCTCTGTGTACCCTGATGGGCTTTTTGTGTATGTATATTATATGGGAACAGCTGGGTATTTGAGAACACAATTTGTTACCAGGGTTTCTCTAGGTGGTAAAACTATATGACTGTTCCCCTGACTCCGCTGAAGTTTGTTAAGAAACCAGACCCTGTTGTATCCTATTCATAAGAAATTGTGAAAAGGGTGTGTTCTCCTGGCTCAGTAGCCTTCTCACCCAGTGCTTCTCTACATGTTAGCCTGACATTGTGGTTGGAGAGATACCTGAAGCAGGTGGTTGTTTGTTGCTCACTCTTTGCTTGTTGCAACCTCTTTGTAGGTTATCTGTCAAGAGCAAAGACGTTTAAAACATAATTTCCTGCAGAATGATGAATTCTCTTCGGGGGATAGTTGTCCTTTGCTCCAGGCTATTACCTTACTTTTGTTCTTTCTGTGAACAATGTACTTAAATTGCAAGGTTGGAAAGGCACGTTTGTAGAGTCTCTTTTTGTCCCAATGCCAGTGCAGGGCACTGTCTCCTTGTGTCAGTTTGCAGATGTGGAGATAGCAATTGCATGAGAATTACTGCCGTGTAACAAAGTTTGACTAAAAATTACAGCTGTCTAATGTTAGCTTATAGTGTGTGATTTATGGGGCATGGGGGCAGTGGCAATGCCCTCTGACCTTTTCCACTGGGAACTGTGTGACCCTGTGTCCTTACTACCCTGAGAGTTGGTCTTCCTGTTGCCTGCCTGGTGGATGCAGATGCCATCACAGTGCTTCTTTCCTGTGCAGAGTGTACAACAACCACGGGGCATTAATAGGCATGTAGAGCGTGCTGATCCAGATGCATGTGTTATGCCTTGTCTTGAATTCAGTAAGCTTCACATGCTTCACCCTGCTGGTGTTTTGTTGCATGCTCGCAGCAAGCACCCAGGAATGTAATGGTTGAAATTACTTTGGCCTTTGACAGGATTTTGGCTGTTTCATTGCTACAGGATTTCGGCTGCTGAGTTTTGTGCTAACACGCATCAGCACAGAGGTCCTGACTGAAAGGCTGTCATTGCTGTCTGAAGGCCTGTACAGGCTAAATTACAAATAGTTATTGTTACACACAAGTTTTGGAATGGGAACAGCAGAAGCTCAGAAGCAGTAAACTACTCCCTACTTTTTTTTTTTTTTTTTCCCCAAATAGTCCCAAACACAACAACTAACCCCTTCCCCCACGCCTCTGCAAACTTCTCTAAGTGAACAGAGAAACACAACATGTACAGTGCAGTTGATTTTTTTCTGCCTTGCTCTAAGGCTTATCTGATCATCATGTTCTCAAAGATATTTTAAAATTACTGGCTGTTATTTAAGGATGATATTAAAGTCCTTGCTTTGGAGAGTTTGGATAAATGTAGAATTTAATTTAATTAACCTTCATCAGTCTGTCTTTCTGCATGAAAAGGTGACCTTTATAAAATGCCATTTACATACCCAAGAGCCTGGTGCTTGCATTTTTCTATGTCTATATATCTATATATAAAGGCATATTAAAACATGTTTACATATATTTTAGGCATTTAAGGACCATTTATTATGAACATTGGTGTTATATATACAGACATGTATTGAAAAACTGTACCCGGTGGTAGGCTCAGGTTATTCTAAGTGTTATGTAGTTAACCAATTCCCATCAGAAAACGGATCTAGAGCTGATGGATTCATCTAGGATTCAGCTTGTAGCAGAGTGTTCAGAGGCATTGCTAGAGGACATGAAAGCTATGGACTAGGCCCTGTGTAGGTATACAGTAATTAAAGTTCTCTGATCTGAAAAAGCGTGTAAGCTCAGCAGGCTGAAAAATGAGAGGAGACAGTGGCTTAGAGTGGGAAGATGGCTATCCAGGTCACATTGCTTCACTGCATTTCTTCTGAACCCCAGTAGCAAGGATCATGTCCCTTAGACTGACCTCTGTTTCCTTGTTCTTACATTCATCACTCATTCACATGAACAATTTTTCCTGTTTTCTCATGCCAGGGAGTCTGGATGAGAGACTTCTTAATAGCTTTCTTCAGCTAAGACAAGTGTGAATAAACACTGTTTTTGGAGACTATGAAGTCTAGTATGCTTGTTAAGTTCCTCAGATTGAATTTGCCTTTAATATGCTCTTGGGTTAGATTTCAAATGTATTTAAGTTTCCAAAGATGTGAACAGATGCTTAGTAAAATTTTCAAAGCTTTTAACTTGCTTAGGTGCTTTTGAAAATCCCTTTAAATATCTGTGTGCCTTTAAGCTCCTCAATAAATTTGCAAATCCTTAGGGCCTGTTGTTCAGCATTCAAGACTTGAACAAGGTCTGGAGTCTCTGCCTTCTGTCCGTATTTCTGTAGCTGTATTATTGCAGCTGGGAGACGTGCACGCTCACTGTAACTTTGTAAATGCAAATGGGTCCCAGTCTTAAATCTGACCCTCAATAGTGCAGGTGTAGGATGTTCTCTGCATAAGTGTTTTAGACACAGAGGGCTTGTAGATTTTGTAATCAACCTCTGTCTTGTTGCAAAGAGGGTGTTTTGCTCTCACTATTTAAGAAAATCCCTTCCTTGAACAAAGTTTGTATAAAAAAGAGGTTCCTTGACTGTTAAAATATGCTTGCTCTGATTTATAGCACTGCACAGTTCACACACAATCATAACCTCACTTTCTCCTGCCAGTGGAAGACATATGATAGTAACCAGACATGTATATTAGGGGGAGGGAATTACCTTAGTGTTGGTATCTCTGTTTCTTGCCTGCTGAGTAACTTAACAGTAGAGATGAATGGCAGAGCTAGTGCAAAAATAGTGCACTAATTTATCCTTGAAATGTAGCAGGCACACTGAGATTACTCAGAAATGTTCCTCCATGGTTTAGAGCTGGGATTAGTCCTGTTGTGATGATAGCTCAGGGGTAGAGGGAAAGAGCTCTTGAGTTTCAGGCAGAACAAAAAAGTTCATGGATTTAATTCCCATGTGTTTGGTTTGAATAACTTACATTTGGGCTACCCATTTTAGGACCCATCTCCCTTTTAGAACCTGATTTTGAAACCCATAAGCTCCAGTAAGCTTTGGAAGAGATTGCCAGAGTAAATATGCAAGAAATACTGCTTGCCAAGCAGTTAGTATAATGAGGTTTGGTGTGATAGCTGGGAACTGGTCCATTGCTTTAAGGAAGCTGCATCTCATGTTAGAAACTGTCTCCAGTGTTTCTTATTGCCAAATAAGTGTTTTTGTTTTTGTTGTTTGTTGGTAAATGAGTACAAGAATGATGTTACTAAGGATCATGGTGGAAATTTTAGCAATCTTACTGGTTTAATAAATAGGGTAAAGAATTTCAACTTCTAGAACCCAATATGAATTTTATTTTTAAAGTGAAAATTCTAGGGACTTCACTGTCAAATGGAAGCAGAGTATGAATAAATTTTCTTGAGAAAGCTGATCTGCCAATTAAGCTTTGAAAACCAGTTGCTGTTTTTCCCAGTGATTGTTTTTACATTTTGTAGAGCTTTGGTTATGTAATAAAGTCACTATTAACCCAATTCAATGAAACCTTGCAAATATTAAAATGATTGCTGGAAAATAACTATCTCTGAAATTTGTACCACACACTATTTGCTTTGTTCTGACATTTGCTCCATTGTGTCTTATGGGTGCTCCTTATAGAAAATGATACTACCCTCACCAGTTAGCAGTAAAAAGAAATGTATTCCTTGTCTGGGGCATGCACTAGATGATTAAAAAAGAAACCTTTGGAGGCTGAATTCAGTGATGCTCTAACCTTTTTTACTTCTGATACTCTCTTTGTCTCTCTGAGACATTATCTCATTTTTCCACTTCTGTTATTGCCTAGTGTTTTTTATCTGTAGTATCTGACTCTGAGACTCTTTGGGAGTTGGTGACAGTTTTTGACAGTTTTGGAGAAAAAAGGTGAAGGTGTCTGAATCACCTGGAACTTTCCACTGGCTCCTGCCACTGCTAAGCTTCATGTTAGGCCCTGGAAGGGACCTGTGTGGGACCACTGCACTTGTTCCTGAATTGTGCAAGGTGGGATAAAATCCTGGCACTGAAAGGAGTCTGTGTGCCACTTAGGCTTGTGTTGTCTCAGCAAGGTCTTGGAAGCTCTGCTGCCCTTAACTGTGAAGGCAGGTGACTGTTGTACATTGTGGTGAGGAGCCAGGCTGGAAAAATGTCTTGTCTGATTGCAAGGGGCAGTAAATGCAGGGAGTTGAAGGGGCGGGAGAGAGGCTATGGGAATATTGAGCCAACTCAGTCAGAGCTGTTGGTTTTGAGTGGGTATTTGTACTTTAGGGTGATGTGTTTTTTCAGTAAAGTTTCATCTGATTTCTGCATAGTATCAGGTAGCTTGTAGCTATTTTTGTTTCTGAGACTTAGATAAGCACATTGCTCTGCATACACAAAGGTATCACTTTATCTGGGAGTTCGCTCTTGCATAGAGAACTGTTCAGACTATTCTGCTCAATATTTCCTAGTTTTCTGTAGCCTTTCTGGTGAAAAAGGGTGATTGTTTTGGTTTTGTTTTTTAAATTTTTTTACCTTTCTCCTGTCCTTACCTTGGTGGAATCCATTCCCTTCTACCTTCAATTATTCTGCCTTGACTTCAGATCCTGATGCCAGGAGTATGACTGGGATACTGCAAGCTGTCACCAGTATCTCATCTCTATGACATTGGCACCTTGCTGAAGAGGCAGGTCTTGCTGATTGAGAGCTGCTGTTCTGGTTCATCTGCCTGCCAGTGCAGTGTCCCTCCATCCAGGATCTTTTTCTCGGCTGCCTGCAGCAATAACTCGAGATCTGCCTGCCATCTGGATGGCACTTCCCACAATATAACCTAGTGTTGATTTTTATGTTGGTTTATTGTGTAATGCTGTAAATACATATGGCTGTGTGTAACTTCTGCCTAACTGCTGCAGCTGTAGCAATGAGAATGGGGGTTTGTGAGGCTAAGCAGACTTTTAGCTCTGCTCCTAATTTGCTCTGTGAACTAAGGTGTAGGATGCTTGCTGACTTGGAACATAATTTGTTTTTTTGGCCTGATTTGAAAACTCTTAAATCAGTGTAATTTTTAAAAAAGTCTCTAAATACATTTTGCCAAAGGGGCCCTCTGATAATATTCCACTTATGCTACCTATCTTCATGATGATAAGGAGTCTTTAGATGCAGCTGCATAATATGTTCGTGGTATGCTCAGAAATTCCGCATGTGCCCTGCAACACCAGAGAGAGATGTGTGTATCCTAATGCAGCTGCAGATCAGGGCTCTAGCTAAGATGGGAGTGTTTCGTCTCAGCAGGGGTGACAGATTTATTGTTGGCAGTGTGATCAGTCACACTGATGGCAGAGGCTCTCCAGAGCTGGCAGAGGGCATGGGTCACTGCATGTTTTACTGCAAGACACACATAAAAGCCAAAATGCTTGTATTGTCATAAAAGCTGTCTGTTGAACTTTCTTGTTTTTCTCTTGTGCTAGGTTACATCCCAGAACACTTGGGAAACATGTGCTTCTCATTAAATGTTTCTCAATAGCTCAACAACAATCCCTAACTGATGGAGGTCTGCGGTAACAAGCAGAGGTTGCCGAAGCGCTGGTGGCTGACAAAGCCAAGCTGCTGGCAGGCTGGGAGCCAGCTCACCTATCCTAGTCCTCTGCACTGCCAGCTTTGGAGACATGGAGATGTCATTTGCTGCCCATTATTTTGAGATGTTGCTTGTGTTTCCTCATGTCTTGGTTTCCAGCATGGGAATGGTGTCAGATGTTAGCAGCAACAGGGAGATCATGAGGATGCAGGAGGTCCATTTGTGCCTGGTTATGCAACCATGGGATGAGTGCATGATTTTTAGAGGAAAACCGTGTCTGATCCTTCAAGGGCACTTTGTTGTCCTTCATTTTAATGTGAAACATATGGCTGTAGTTTGAAACTGAGGACAACAATCAAGCCAGAAACACAGAGCCCTGATGGTGGCTGTGATCTCTGGTGGCAAATAAAAACCTTCAGCAGCCCCTTTAAATCTTTCATTGTTTGCTGTTTTCAAGTAACTTTGTCATTGGTTGCTATAGCTGAATTGATTAGTGGTGATTTGAACACATTTGAATAGAGACTGAAATGATACCCATTCAGTACTTTAGTTTTAGTTTCACTTTAATTAATATTCCCTGTGACCTTCTCCCCTCCCCCACCTTTACTACTTTGAATGCTGCGTTAGCAGAAGGGGGCTGGGAGGAATATGGATTTATCATGTTGTGTCCTGTATGTAACATTATCTAATTTTTAAACAGAGTCATTACTAGATGGCTGGTTTTGGTCAGTGAGAGCTTGGACTTACAAAAAGTATTTTAACACTAAAAGATGCAGCTAGGCGCTATTTTAAAGAAAAGACAGAGCCTGTGACATTTTGGTTTATAGAACAGGTGTGTTTCTGACTTTCCCACCTTGTTTGTAGCTGTAGAGCAGGAAAGAGAAACAAACTATCCTGACTTTTCAACTCTGGTTTTCAAGTGAACTATTGACATTTGGGGAAAATACAAATAGAAGCATTCACATTTTGGTACTTAATGAAAGCAGTATTTGACAGTCTGCTATATTTGTAAAGCTTGAGTTAACCTCAAAAGTCAAAGCTGCATTATGTGTGCAACTTTAAAAAGAACCTTGTGTCCCTGAAATTTGGGGTGGATATTGTTCTCTGGAATACTTGAAAGGTTACTTGAATGTCCTGACTAGAATATGTAAGAATTAGGTTGTAATAAGATTTCTTTTAAAAAATTCTCACAAACTTAAAACTAGGTTTCCATTCTAAAAATAAGAATTAAGTAGAGATACTTCATGTTGCTTTAAGGAAATAAGCTAACTGCTTTTTACTGGTTTTATGGTGAAGAGCTTGTTTGTTTGTGTTTTGGTACAGGCTTGGAGAGGAAGGAATAACAAATGCCTCTGTCATGGCTTCAGTTCAACAAGATATATGAAATCAACATTAAAAGCCAGTACATCAGTGGCTGTCTCTGGCACACTGTTCTGTTCTCTGAGGAAACAGGTTTCTTCCCACACAGGGAAGATGAATTAGCTGTGTGAGGAAATGGGTTTCTAGGATATTTTTCTGCAGTCAGCAAAGTGAAGCGAGATGATAGCATTCAACTTGTTTTGCTGTATTTAAGGTTTTGAGGTACCTAGAGCTTGAGATACTCAACATCCAAATAAGCTTGCAAGAAGCTGGTTTGTATTTTTCAGGCTCTGTTAAGGTGTGTAGTGGGAAATCAGAGCCACACCAAGTAAAATATCTTCAGCAGAGACAAATATTTCCTTTTAATATATTTAGAGCACTTCATGCAGGATGTAATCTGCAAAAGTATCTTTTACTGCTCCTCATCTGTAGGTCTCTTAAAAAAATGTTTGCTTGGATCACAAAATCCTGCCCTTAATGTGCCAGTGGTATGGTTAGGGATTTTCTATAATTCTGAGCTGTCTGAGATGTTGGACCTAATTACAGAAAAATCTCCACTGGAAATATCTTGTTCGCACTTTTGCATAACTGATGATGCTTAGTGAAAATTATTTTTCCTTTTTTTCCTGCTTGTGTTGACTGAAGATTCTTAATCTACCTTTTGGTATGTTTATTGCTGTCGTGGTTTCAGCTAGGGTAGAGTTAATTTCTTCTCAGTAGCTGTTGCAGTGCTGTGTTATGGACTTGGAATGAGAATGGTGTTGGTAACACACAGGGATGTTTTGATTTTTTCCTAAGTCGTGTTTATCCTAAGTCAAGGACTTTTTTTCCTTTGCATGGGTGAGGAGATTTGCAAAAGAAGCTGGGAGAATCACACCATAGCAAGGCTCTGTGGTTCCTGTCCTTGTGGAGATTTAGCATCTGGAGAGCCAAGGAGTGAGCAGCAGCACCTGCTCACACTTTAATGGCCCCACGTGACCAGTGCAAAATCAACAGAGTGGAGTCTGAAAGACTTACCATAGCCTGAATGAAGTCTTGCTTCCATGTAGGGTGTGGAATCATGGAATGTTAGTCTTGGAAAATGGTCTATGATGCACCTCATGGGGGAATAAGGTTAAAGCTGCATGGATATTGTCACAGAAGCAGCCTGGCCACTTTGCTAGCTGGCTTGAAGTCTCCTTAGCATTTGCAGGCATTAGAGGATAAATGTTATCCTTGGTATGTGCTCCTATAATTCTGTGTGTTCAACAGAAAAATGTCACTTGGTGGCTATGCTGTATAATGTGTGCCTCATGCTGTCAACAGGGCTTGCAGATATATTTATAATGCAAGGGCAATCAGAGGAGTCACCCACACAACTGAAATGTTTTCAGGAGATAAAGGCTATTAAACTGCTTGAAAAGACCAGCTGGGTCTCTAGAGGGTGAAAAGCCAATTTTGACCTTACAGAAATTTTACTTGCTGATTTTACAAAGGAAGTGTTAGCGGAAGAAAAAGATAAATCTATAATGGAATTACTTTTTGCTCTACAAAATGTGCCCATTAGCAAGATCCACAGAAGTTGCATGCCCCTTAAAAAGGAAGTGGGAACCAGAGGGTAAAGCATGCTTTCTTCTCTTCCCCAATGGCTGGATTTTGTACAATCTAGCTCCTCACATCCATACTGTTCAGCATTCCCTTGCCTGGCAGTGGGACTATCCCACAATATGTGAGGGTGATTACATCTATGATTGAGGGGGAGGGTGGGTACCGTACTGAACAGACGATAACATTTGCTGTCTCAGAGTGTTATAAATGTACTACTCTAACTTTCTCTTGTAGTACTACAAACTATACCAGTTTCCAGCATTCTTATTCTGGGATAATAATACCAATGGCTATGAAATGGAAAGCTTTTTCAGTAAAATGTTATTTTGCTGTTGTTGGACTGATTCCATCAGTGCAAAATGACTACCTTGTTTAAACATGGTTTATTTTTTTATCTGAAGGAAAATACTGCAGTTTATTTGATCTTTCTAAGATAGTATCTTTATTTAAACGTGTTGATGCTTTTCTGAAAGGGCTGTTTCTCATACCCATTGCAATCCTTTTGCTTCATTCCTGTTATGGTTCTTATTGAAGAGAAAAGACTCCTGTGTGCCTTTACTGGCACAGTAGTTAGATGGGTGCACCTAATAGGGAAATGGAAGTGTTTTTTTCAGGAAATATCCTTGTTACTTGATAAATTGGCCAAAACAATGCTTGCTCTTGTATTAATTTCCTGATAGATGCTGCTAGCCAATGTAAATATAATTCTGCTTAGCAAGTGAGAGATGAGAGGAGCTTGATGAATTTGTTTGATGTTCTCTCTCTGCTCTGATTTCTAAACTGGAGTTGTTGACATGAGGGTAGAACTGAAGCATGTGAAGCATCTCCAGTTGGTGACTCGGGGTGTGTGTATGAGGATTGTTACTCTGACAAAGCCTCTGAAAAGGAAAATGCTCTGAAGCAGTGCATTATGATTTTTACATTGTCTTGTAGATGCTTATTTAGAGAAGTTGCTTGCTTACAGAAGTTGTCCTCAAATTTGATTATCTGCTGACTCCATTCCCATTTCAAAACTGGCTGACATGTTCTCTGTATAAGTCTACATGTAATTATGGCCAGCTAGAGTTGCTGAGAGGCTCCTGGGTATGGAGAATGTGCTACACTGCCTGCCTGGTCCGGAATATGAAGTGGGGTGGCTTTTGAGTACCACGGCAAAAGCATTTCTGGTTAAGCAGATTCCTTCAGTTTGACTTCTCTTGCAGGCAGGACCAAAGGGATGAGAGCTGTAATTAGAGTCACTTCCTCTCCCTTTCAGCATGCTGCCTTGAGCCATAGCTCTGTAGCACAGGATTTATGCCTTTAGTGTCTGTTGATCTCACAGAGGGGGTTAGGATGTGTGGCATGAACCACTGTACGAGTCTTGTGAAGTTGTTTTTGAGCTATGAGAGCACAGGATAAGAGGAGCTGTCCTGAGCTGCGAGACCAGCTTCCTGCTGCTTTCTGTCAGCATGATAAAAAAGTGGCAGTGAACTTCAGTCTCCCATTCTTTCACTGCTTGCTGCTTCTTCTCAAAAAGGTACCAGCCTTGGCTCCCTTCAGGTAGCCTCCATGAGAGGATAAAAGCAGGGTTTTCTCTGCTTGTTTTGCTGTGTACTTCTCCCACTTGCCCGCCCTATCTCCCTTGTTGGTTGGTGTCGTCCATTGAACCATTAGACTGTTGGTTCATTTTATCTTAATGGGTCTGAAGGAAGCTTTTTCACTATTCATCTTTCTTATATGTGCCTCAGTTTCCATGTATTGGTATATATTCAAATCCAGTAATTCAGGAGGCAGTCAGGGAAATGAGTCTGGGGTGTTTTTGTGAGGCTGTTTCTTAGAAGTACCCAAGAGAGCTGTTATCACAGGTATGAACAATACATACCTTGTTTGCTGCATTAGCATTGTTCTGCTCTAATTGTTCATGTATGTGCATTCAAGTAAAGAAACCCAGGAAAACATCATCACTTCTCCTCAGGTCAGGGAGAATAAGGGAGAAATCTGTCTGCAGCTAAAGTCCTTCTTGACCTCACATGGTGAGAAATGACTGGACACACTGCTCTTGAAAGGAGAGGTGTTACTGGAGTCATACTAATGAATTGAGATATAGGAGTTCAGTTCTTCTGCCATAAATTTCTGTGATCATGAGTAAGGTTCCTAGTCTCCTGAAAACCTATAAATGAGGTAAACAGTTTTTTTCTCCCAGCCTCATCTGTTTAAATTGTGATGTCTTTGATGTCTTGTGAGGCGGGAACAATACACCTTGTGCAAATGCATAGGAGTTCAAAGGGCCCAAGCTGTCCTGTCCTGTCTGCTGCCTTTTGCTAACTCTTTTGTGGTAAGTAGAACAGCATGCATGTGGGAGAGACTGGAAGAAGCAGCCAGGTGAAATGACATTTTTGAGGTCTGTGAAGACATACTTATATAGAGGGGCATAACAGAGTGTCTTTAAATATTTAGATTTTGAGAAATTTTAGAAGGTGTAGGAAAACATTTTTTTTCCCCTCATGAATTCAAGCTATGCCTTTGTTCACATAGTTTTTAAAAGTAAGAGAAATTATAGACATTATAAAGGTAGAAAGGAGAGCTGGGGGGTTCATAGAGGAGGCAGGGAGGATGCCAGGCTTTACTTTGGTGAAAATAAGGAGAGCAGAGTGTTTTTTGTGTCTGCTTTTACTGAAGGCACTCCATGTGGATTGGTGTTAGCAAAGGCTTTACGCTGTGTGTGTCACTGCTTTGTAAATGCTGGCAAGTTACCCTTACAGGCTGCTGGACTCTGTACAGAGTGCTGATCTATAGATGGTTTTTCCTTTTTCTGTAAAGGACACCTCCAATGCTAGCTGTATTTGAAGGCATAGAAAATAGATTTGAAAAGCTCCACACAGCAGCTGTCATAATTTACTGTAATATCCTGCTGTTTAGGATAACTAATGAGTGCGTCAGTTCCTTGGATATGTTGAGCCAGATCATTAATCAGTATCAACTGCCCTTGCTGCATGGAGCTGGGGGGACATCCATACGAGTTGATATGCATTGCCTACGTTGGGAGAGTAATGTCTGGAAAGGAGGTGGTGTAAAACTGCTGGCTGAATTTGTGTTCATTGGAGATGAAATCCTGTACCTGGCTTAATGTTGGGAATATTACAGTATTGGCATATCATGGAAAGCATGGACCAGTTACAAGAAAAAAACCTGTATTTCTAAGTTTGGGTGTTGTTTCTTAAGCTGCTCTCCTGTGCTGCCGAACATGAGCAACTTGGATTGTTTAATACTTCACAACCTGTCCTGTAATGAGAAATTATTTCCAGACAGATCCAGAATTTGCTTGACTTCCTGTGGCTGACTTTCAGCTTTTGTTCCATCCAGCTGTGAGGTATCATCCTTCTGCTTTATCCTCCCATGAACTGCCTAATGTTAAAGCAGATCAGAAGTGAGAGGATGTTATCTTCATAGCAGGAGTTTACTTATATCTTAAGTGATACAAGGTTTTGATACAGCCACAGCTTATTTCTTTAGTGTAGTCTCAGTGTAGATAGCAACAGCGGCATTTCTTATAGTTACAACTTAAATCTATGTTTTCAGTAGAGTAGTGTGTTCTAGTGTAGTAATGGATGGGCATTAGCCAAGCATTGGGTGCAACACTAGCTGTACGAAGGGAATAACATCATGCATGTATGAAGTATAAGCTAGAGAGTAGTTTTAGACTGTGCCAGGCTGAAGGTGAGTGAAAAGAGCAAAGGCAGATGGCAGAAGCTGCTGGGGAGAGGCAAAGATAAGACATCAACATTGTTACTGATTTGTGGGCCTGGCGTGATTCTAACAAGAAATATGCTGGTTAGCCATAATGCTGTGAGACTACTAGTGGCCAATGAACAGCTGTTATCCCTGCAAGTTTAATTTCCACCTGTAGTATTTAATCTATTTTGCCAGCTCTTGTGTGATTGTAGCAAACAGCAAGACAGAAGGACAACCAAAGCAAAGTGCTTTAAATTCCTCTTTTCTTTGGGGGTGGATACTTCTTTGTCTTCTATGAATTTTTGAAGTTTCACGTTCAGCTCTCTGTCTCATCATAGACTTGTGTGGAGCTTTGCTTCTTTAAAATACATATTTTTATGTATATATGATTTTTTTTTCCTATTTCCCCTCACTTTTGGAGGCATATGCAAACAACTACTTGTATGCTGTACTGGCCAGTCTGCCTCAAAAAACCCTAGAAATTTCCCAAGGGCAAACCTAGTGAAGAGGTATTGTGATAGATAGATTTGAAGGGCAGATCTTGGTGGCAAGATGGACCAATAAGTTGAAATGTTGTCTCTGTAATGTGTGACAGCTGAGGGGCAGAGAAGTGAAGAATCAAGCCCTGTTGGTAACTGCTTTGCCTGTGTAATAGGGATCAAGTCAGGAGGTGAAGAACTGCGTGTACTGTCAAGTTTTTTTAACACACATTGTGCAATGTGGCATTGCTGTAACTGATTCAGCACAAAACTTCTGAAAACCATTAAATAATTTAAAGTTGTTGATTCCAAACCCAGGTAGAGTCTCCTGACAGAGTGTAAAATATTCCAATGTATTTTCAGTAGTTTATGCCAGCCCACATTTCTACAGCGGAACTTAAAGCAAACACAGAGAGTAATGTTGATTTTTGATGAGGTGCGTTTGGTTTTCCTGAGGCCTAGTGATGGTAAGGATCCCATTAAATCTGTTTCTTGAATCCTTCTCCAAAAGGAAGATATTTGGGGTACCAGCAATACATATGGTTTTTTAGTTTCTTTGTTATAGGAACTTAGTACCTAGGCATTGATTTAGATGCTTTCTAAACTGTGCAGGTAAGTGTGGGTTATAAACTGTAATTGATCCTGTCCGAATGATAATTTGACTCCTGTGCAGTTCACAAATTTTCAATGTATTCTGTGCAGTTATTCTATAATAAGTCTCTCATCTTGTCACCGTTTCTGATACTGGTGTGTTTGAGAGTGTTCCCCTTTGGACAGTGTGAATGCTGCTGTCCTGGCTCAGATGGCCGTGTGCTGCCCCCACTGAGTGGGTCACATCCAGCACTGTGGCCGAAGCCAGCGCTCTGACAAGGCTGGCCAGCAGCTCTGCTGGCCCAGCAGTGCCTGCCACGGCCGTGGCCTGGCCAGCAGCGGTGTTTGTAATGGCTGGCTGGCTGACGGCTCGCAGCGCTGCTCTGCCAGCACGGGGCCTGGGGCACAGCCAGCTGCTCTGCGGCCAGATGGAAGAGCAGAGCAGAGGGACTGCTGCAATCCGAGATGGAAGACTCGCTTGGATTGTGTGTTTTGGATGGTTGGTTTAGGAGAGCAAAAGATCAAAACTTGCCTTAAAACTACAAATGTGTTTGTGGTAACTTAAAGTTATCCCTGTCTTCCAGGGAGAACACACACCTCTCCTATCTTTGCGAAGGGCAAATCACTGTGGTAAAAATTGTGTGATGTAATTTACTGTTTTGGAGATTTTCTGGGTGGAAAATATGTGTCTTGGTATATCCACGGCAACAAAATTAAGGTAGCAGTTGTTTTAAGTCAGTAGCTTAAAAGAATAAGCTGAAAAGCTTTGAAAATACCCACGCCCCCAACAAGTGATTACTTTGCAGATATTACAATACTAGAAAACTCAGAATGCCATGTCCTCAAGTGCTTTACTCATTGCTTGAAGTAGGAAATTAGGTGATGTGAAATTGTTGTTGTTACCACCAAAATTTCCTTTGCCTTGACTGGCTGATTTTCCTGTCTACCTTGCTCCTGCACAGGGGCTTCTAAATGTTTGCTCAGGGCATGTACCTGTGGGAGGTCATGGACCTGTTGCTCCCTGTGGAGCTGGGTGCTCACTGGGAGCATGGTGGCACTTGGTTCAGCTCCCAGCTGTGCAGCAGCTCCTTGGGAAGGTCACTTCTGTCTTCCTGCACTATGTCAAGTGTTGTGGATGATCTCGGGACAGCTTGAATGTTGCTGTGAGTCACTGTCATGCCACAAACACCTCTGAAAGAGTGTAGTGTGACCCTGGACCTAGCTAGTAAATTGTCAATCAGCTCAGGCAGTGCTGCACTACCCTTGCTCAGAGGGAGCTTGCAGATTGGGGAGGATCCTGCACTTGCTGGTTTTGCCATCCTCGTGCTGTCTCAGGTCCATACCCATAACAGCATGGGAAGAATGGTCCTTAGGCTTATATGGATGACAGAGGGACAAGTGTGTGTAATACTGGGATACTGTAAGCAATGTATCAGCTCTTTAGGAATTTGAATATTTCCTTTAGAAAATACCTTTGATCTCTGTTTAAAGGCTTACACTGTTGGCTTTGTTCACTGGGAATATATTTCAGGAGCTAAGTGCCTGTCATATTATAAAAACACCCTATGTTTCCCAAAGCCCTGGAACAGTTTTAAAAATTGCTGGATGAATATTGGAATCAATGCATTTAAACAGTGCTGTGTCTATATTTGTTTGTATGTATAATCATAGATATACAATTAAATGTATTCTCTGAAAAGAAACCTCTTCAATGGTGAATTTGAAATAATGATAAATCAGGTTGAGATTTAAATGTTCCCTAACCATTTAATAGCATCTAAATTAAGAAATATTTGCTAGTGCAGGTTTGGCTAGGGCTTTAAAGGAAAATGAAAGTGCTTGAACCACAGGAAATCAATGGCTTAATCGTCTGGAAAAAGAGTTCATTGCAGTGCCAGGATAACCTGTGAGAGCAATAGCCTATTCTGCAGGTGTAGGAAGAATATTTGTCATTGAAGTTCTACAGCAGAAGCAGTTCCATGACAGGTAACTTGTGAGGTTGTGAGACTGATTGGGAGTTGAGAATGTCATATATAGCTTATGTCAGGGAGGGATTTGAGAAAGACTAAATGAGCGATGGTGAGATGTTCTCTTTATTTTGGTAGAAGCAGTCACATTTCCTTACTTTCTTTCTTTATAGATAATACTCTTTTAGAAACAATTTTAAATGCAATTTTAAACCTGCTTTCTTCTCTAGTTGAGGTGTAGACACCCAGGTAGCTGGATGGGAAGTGCAGTGGGAGCTGCAGATTGTACTCTGGGTGGGGGACACGGTGGGAGCCACAGGCAAGGGGCTGTGACCTGGTGCTGACCCTTGGAACAGCTGCCCACTGAGAAGGGACTTTGGTCCCAGCAGTGAAAGTCTGGAGTGGTTTGTGTGACTGACAGTGGCTTCTGGATGGTCAGACAGGAAAGTTCCCTTAATGAGAGCTTTCTTCCAAGGACAGTAAAAGTTAAGCAAATTAAAAATGACAGCAAAACAAAAGAAGAAACAAATAAAAAATTCAAAACACCCCAACTTTAATAAAAAGCAAATCCACATCTAAAATGGGAAAAAATGAAACTTGAATAAATGTCTTGTTTATTGCCTATCTTCTTAGTTAAATGAATGGTGTTGTATCTTCCTTAACAAATTTGCATGCTGAACTTTAGTGTGTGGGATATTTAAATCTGAACGTCTATAAGTTTTATAGTTACTAATCAGGGAGAATCAGCCCTTTGTTTAGGCATAACAGCTAAAGCCAGAAACCAAGTTTAAAGCTGCAGACCTTAATTATGGTTTCAAGTTTTGAACTTACAATAATTTTGAGTTAATTATGAATTTTGAAAGTATTACTTTTATGATCTGATTATTATTTACTTATTTATAAGGAATTATAAATAAGTAAATAATAATCAGGTCATAAAATTAATACTTTCAAAATAAGTATTTATAATATATTATTTTAATGCACTAATTATTATCTTCATTATGAATTAACAGTCAGCATCAGGAAGCCTTTCCTTCTTGACAGGTGCAGAAGAGTGTCATGGGAGCTGCCCCTGTTCTCCCTGGTGAGATGCAGTGTGTCCTGCAGAGATCACCTTGGGATCTAGAAACACTAGATACAAAGGCAGGCCTTGAGAGTTATGTGACAATGAAGGAAAGCAGTGATTGATGCAGAGAGACCTTCAGGGCTCGACTGTGTTTACTCCTTTGTTTACCTCCTTTGAGGAGTAACTGCCCTAGATTGCACTGGGATGCTCTCATCCTTCCCAAGGGATGTGTTGTTTGTGTTGCTAGTTCTATCTAGAATGCCCAGGGTATGGAATAATGTAAAGCCTCATATTTTTGCTCTGTATTTGGTAATCAAAGTCATAAAAGTAAAAGCTGTTCTGCATGACTTTGTTATCAGTTAGGCTGAGACTTGGGAGGAGCCAAAGCAGGATCACAGATCCTGCAGCTATCAGTGCTAAGTGCTGAGCACAGATTACTTTGCAAGCAGAAACACAGGATGCAAATATTTAACAAAGTCTTTTTCAAGCTCACAGGAGGGATGCAGAGTGCAAGTTGATGTTTGGAGCAGAGTGCCAGAGTGACAATCTGCTGCTTGCACTAACTCTGATAGAAGTTACGTGTGCTCATCAGTTTAAGAGCTGATATGTAAGTGGCTGCAGTTCCATATCCTGGACTATGTCAAGAATAACTCCAGAAAGTAAAATCAATCCAGTGGTTTCTAGAGACAAGAGTGAACTAATGTTGTGGGAGTATGGTTGTCAGGATTAATGCTGATCTAAGGAGGATAAGAATAGCGTCGAGTTCAGGAAATCCTGAAATAGGAGTGGGAAGGGAATAACTATTTATATATTCCCCCATGTTTTATATATATAATATATATAAGATACCAGCTGGAGATAGCTTATCTGGCAGATTTGCTGGGGCTTGAGTACATGGTGCTGGCTATGGGCATGGCAGGAGAGTAGTCTTTCCTGGCAGTGTGAAGATGTCTTGCATCAAGCAATAGAAATGGAAGGAAGAGATTTCAAATGATTGCAAGTTGTCAAGTGGAGTTTTGTTTGAGGGGAGACAAAGTAGGCAAAAAATACAATGTTACCTTAATTTAAAAAAATCATAAATAAAAAAGCAGGAGTGGGTAGGAGACTGGTGGGTGGTGGTACAAAGACTCTTGCTGACATTTCTTTTTGGTATTTTTCCTCTTAAAAACAAGAGCAAGCAGTCAAGCAGTACTCATGTCTGCTTTAAAATATATATATAATATATTTTCCACAGCCTCTTGTGTTTAGTAGGACTTCAGAGAATAGCTTTCTTTTTAATTTTTTTTTCCTTCTTGTTACAGTCACTGTGTGCCAATACAAGAGTTCAGTCAGTCAGTAAATTTCCTGAATTAGTTGCAGTAGTTGAAAGTAGAGACTGAGAAAGGCCCCTTGCCACTGGTGAAGGTGACTGTGCCTAATCGGTGTGGTGCTGGCAGTTTGTGTGTGTTCTCTTCATGGCAGGGAAGTTGAGTTGTGCTACACATGTATGTCCTATGTGCTGTTGTGACACAAATTGTAGCATTTCTCTGCTGTCCTTATTAAAATCTAACCCTGGGTGTCTGTGACTGCTGGCAAAAAGAGGTCACATAGTACGGCCTCATGGGAAAACCCACACAGCAAAGCCTTTTTAGGATCAACATTGAATTCTGTTGATGATGTCTCTGTTGATAATGATTCTGTTTCTTGGGATTGCTGCCCAAATGACTGCAGTTTGGAATTTATCACAGTTTGGGTGTTGCCTCAAAATAGGAAGTAGGAAGCTGTTTTCTCGTTTAAGGGGAAGAAAAAAAATGTTGATTGAGCTCAGATGAATGAAAACCCAGGCAATATTAGCACATTGTGGTACCAGGTGTTTCCTGCCATGTCTATTCTTTGCCTTCAAAAAATCCAGTAAGTCTCTTACCTTTGTGCTTTGCAAAATCATGGAGCAGATCCTCCTGGAAACTGTGATGAGGCACATGGGAAATAAGGAGATGACTGGTGACAACCAATATGGCTTCACTAAGGGCAAATTGTGCCTGACAAATCTGGTGGACTTCTATGGCAGTGTTACAGAGGTGGTAGGTGAGGGAAGGGCAACTCATGTCATCTACCTGGACCTGTGCAAAGCACTTGGTAGTGTCTCACACAACATCCTTGTCTCTAAAATAGAGAAATTAATTTGATGGCTGGACCATTCAGTGGACAAGGACCAGCAGGAGAGATGGGCCCATGCAAACCTCGTGAAGTTCAAGGCCAAGCACAAGGTCCTGCACGTGGGTGGGAGCAATCCCAAGCACAAATACAGACTGGGCAAGAGTGGGTTGAGAGAAACCCTAAGGAGAAGGGCTTGGCAGGGTATTGGTGGAAGACAAAAAGTAATATGATCCAACAATGTCTGCTTACACACCAGAAATCCAAATGTATCCTGGACTGCATCCAAAGCAGTGTGGCCAGCAGGTCAGGGAGGTGCTTCTTCCCCTCTGCTCCACTCTAGTGAGACTCCACCTACATCCAGCTCTGGGCCCACCGACACAGAAAGATGTGGACCTGTTGGAATGGGTCCAGAGGAAGGCCACAAAAATGACCAGAGGCCTGGAGCATCTCTGCTTTGAGGACAGGGTGGGGGTGTTACGGTTGTTCAGCCTGGAAGATTTTTTAGCAGCTTTCTGGTACTTAGTGGGTCAGCAGGAAAGATGAACAGGGAGTGTAGTGATAGAATGAGGTGCAATGGTTTTAAAGTGGAAGAGGGTAGATTTCGATTGGGTATTTGGAAGAATGATGATAATTAGACAGTGCAACAGGTTGTCTAGAAAACTTATGGCTGCCTCATCCCTGGAAATGTTCAAGGCTAGGATGGATGGGGCTTTAGGCAGGCTGGTCTAATGGAAGGTGAATCTGTCCATGGCAGGGGGGTTGGACAAGATGATTTTTAAGGTCCATTCCAACCAAACCATTGTGTGATGGTCTGAAGTAGCAGCAAGCTCTAGAAAGTACTAGAGCACTGAGAGGTGTCCTGCATCTAGAAACCAGGTTCCTTGACCAGTGTGTGGACAAATATAAACCTTAAGGAAAAACTGTCCTGTGTTACAGCAGGAAGTCACCTTGATCTCTGTATTTGACAGGAGTGCCAAGGGGGGAATGGAAGAGTAGGAAGAGTGAGTATAGGCATTTCAAAGCAAGAAAATTGGAGAGCAGGACTTCCATCTAACTCAGAGTGTCCAAGTTCCTGGAAAGCTGAGCTGTCTATGACAGATTTTTTGATCAGACAGTTTGAATTTGACATTAGGACTCAATTCACCTGCTCTTGTTAAGCTGTAGCTTCCCCCACTAAGAGCTTGTGAAGTTAGCCTGAAAAAAACTAACCTCTTAAATAGTTGGGAGATGTCAGGGAGTTTTTTAGATGGACTGCAGGTGGTGTGGGACATGCCAAAGAGCCTGGAAACATTTGACACAAGCCAGGACAGAAAGATTGAAACATGCCTCTGGTCTCTGGAGCAGGATGTCTGGAGTAGCTGGATTTGAGGGGGGCCTTGTAGCTCTAATTGGAGTTCTACTGCAGCTGAAGTTTCTGAAATTTAAATTTAAAGCTTAGAGGCCCCATTGTGCTCAGCAGCACATGATAACTAGATATAGATATCTTGTAAAAGAAGATCCCTGGTCAAAAGAAGAGACAGAAGAAAATCCAGCCTGAGAATAAAGGTGGGACACAAGCAGACAAAATGTTTTGCCTGGGCTTATACAGCAGGTCATCTGTGGAGAGGGAAGTGGAGCCCTGGAACTCTCTGCTGGTGGATGTCTTCTAGACTTGAGGAGTAGATTTAGATGCAGCCTACTGAGGTCATGTCCTCTCATGAGTATAATGCTGCCTCTTCTGATGGCAGTGAGCACCTCTGTTTCAGGAGGCAGGGCTGCAGGCTGATCAGCCCTGCCTGACGTGGCTTTATTAACGTTGTTTAATGGGCACGATGAAGATGTGGTGGTACTGGCTTGATGCCTTGAGAGGCTGCCTAGAGCAGAGGCTAGACAGTGTTAAAGGAATAAAGTAGGTATTTACTAAAAGGCCTTCAAAGGATACACCTTGGGTACTACAAGAGCCCGGCCGTGGCTACACCCAAGCTGAACAATGGATCATAAGTTTTTGCACTTATATAAGTTTTGGTGCATTGACATGTTGGGGTTAATTGTCCAATTACAGCTTCAGGTTATGAAGTCCCATCCTCCCAGACTGCTCTCCTCAATTCGCTGTTGTTGACACTTTTTGGGCCTGAAGCTGCAACAGTGTTTTTGTCTAGCTAAACAGTGAGGAGAACTTGCTGACACTTTATATGAAGTTCAGAGTTATATACTAATGCAGTACAGAATCTGGAAAATCTGAAAGCTAAAATTTAAGGCATCAGGCTGTACACAAGTACAGGCTTGCTGCAGGCAGTGTTGTGTGCATGCTCCTGCATCTTCTCTGCCTTATCTCTTGAGCTGCTCCTTAGCTCTGTTGAAAGCACGTGTGACTGCAGTGTAGATAAAGCCTTCCTCCTGCATTCCTGTAGAAAAGATAAGGCGTGCAGGGTGTTCCTGTGCATCTGTGCTTGTGTTTCCTGTACTCTCCAGGGATGCAAATGAATGATAAAGGCTGGGTCAGGCCAGTGGTCTGTCTAACTTGTTTTCTTTTTTGTAGCTGCCAAGAGCACCTGCTTGAACCAGCCAATATCAGTCCACAAAAGTCATGGAGAAAAAAGGATTTGTTTGAATTGTTATTACTAGAGCTTCCAGCTTGTTCTTACTTCATGATTGAGTTTGTTTTTATAGGAAGAATCTTTGCTGTTGTGAGTCACTCTGGCTTAAAATCAGGATTTTGCTTTCAGATGCCTTTTGCCTTAAAAGGTGATGTTGCTCCTGGTATTTGTCAAGTTAAGGGAAAAAAAAAAACCAACCAAATCGAAATATCATCAGGCAGCTCATTCTTGAGAAACACTTGAAACTTCCATAGTTCTTTGTTTTAGAAAAATCAAAATAAAGCAACGCTTAGTGAACGCATTGCTGGTGCCTCTTCAGGGCCAGCTTGATTTATGTAACAGTAAAATATCAGACAGTGACACTCTTGCATGTAACAGGGATGTAGCTTGCTTGCTGGTGTGTTAGATTTCTAGGCCATCTGGAAATTAGTGTCATTAAACACCTGAAATAACAAGATTAAAAACCCCAGACAAACAACAGCAAAAAACATAGGAGTTAAACTATGGCAAGCCAGGCACAGATGATCTACAGACCTAATGTCTTTCAAGTGGGTAGATGAAGCACAGTCTTGGCTGTGTGTGGTCACTAAGGATGGAACAGTTCTTTTTTAGAGGTTGGCTTTTTAACCTTACATAATTTATGCTGATTCATTCCAGTGTGCTTAACTATAAAATCTATCTGCAGTTCCAAACTTAATGCTGAGGAAATGTATACACTAGCAAAAATCTTGTGGCACAAAACAGTGGTGTAATTCATTATCAGCTATAAAGCTGCCATGGAAAAGGAAGGGATTGTTCTTCTCAAAAAGTTTTGTCTATGGCTTTGACCTTACTGCTGCTTTTGTAGGTAGAGCTAACCTGTTATCCATTGGCTGATTATGCATTCAATGTTTCTATGCATTTGAATATAGCTATATACTCACTTTTCCCTATGCAGCATCACTTGGTGAAGTTTAACCACTCCCAGCAGAAGATGCTTTTTATTTGTGGGTATTTATTGCATAAACTGCTTCCACAAAACTAAGCTTGTTTCCTTGGCATTTGTCAGCCTCAGAAACTTGAAGGTTTAGAAGTATTTACCAATTTCACTTTTCCTTGCCATGATCTTTTCCCTGTAAGGAAACAGAATCCCACACTCTGTTCTGAATGCCTTCTGTGCATTGTTCCTTGGGACCCACAAAGCTTGTTTCTTGTGCTGCTGGTGGACTGGAAGTCACAGCCTGCTGTTCTGTAGACACTCCTTACCTGGTCTTTTATCTGCACACCCAATGTGCCATATTCTCTTGCCACTGCATGTTCACTCTCAAATCTTACTAGTTTGTAAGTGGAGTCAATGACAAAATCACCTCTTTTTAATGTGGGTTTTTTTTTGTTTTTTTTTTTTTTTTTAAATTCTGTATTGAAAATGTGCAAGAGGCAAGAANGTCTTTTATCTGCACACCCAATGTGCCATATTCTCTTGCCACTGCATGTTCACTCTCAAATCTTACTAGTTTGTAAGTGGAGTCAATGACAAAATCCCCTCTTTTTAATGTGGGTTTTTTTTTTTTTTTTTTTTTTTTTTTTAAATTCTGTACTGAAAATGTGCAAGAGGCAAGAGATTTTCTCCAGTAAGTTAAAGTTTATTTGGTGACCCAAGTTTCATTTTAGTGACAATCGCCACTGAGGTTGAAGAGTGTGTGGGGAAGTACAGAGGTGAGGTGAAGGGGGTTGTGGGAGCAGTAATACTGGATTGAAAAGTTTGTTCCTGAAGTGACTCCTGATGACCACCTGCCTGTTTTACTCATGAATCTGTTGTTTTGTGTCTTGCAGTGGCATCGCTGAAGGGGCCAGCTGTTACTGCTGTGGAGATCAAGAGCTCCTTCCAGTTGCATCTTCTGTGTAATCTGCAAAACCCCCAGTTACAGTGAGTTTCTCCTGCACACACTCTGTTTTCTTCAGTGAGGACTTGCTAGCTGTAATCTGTTATAATTATGTGCTTCTCTCTTTATACTTTGTCAGTTCACTTGCTACTGCTAAAAGCTTTGATTTATGAATCCTAGGCCAAAAGAATACATACATTTCTCATCCCCCAAACCTCATACTCAAAGCTTATAGCTGCAAATTCTTCTGGCCAACTGCATACCTTGTGAGGGAAATGATCAAAGACTATGTGCTTTGGGTTAGCGTTCTGATTAGTCATCCAATAGCCAAGATGAGAATTGGGCAAAATATTTTGTTCCTGAGAACAGCTTCAGAAAGAAAAACTTATTTAAATAAAAAATGGAAAAAGTATTACTTGAGCAAAGAAAATTAAACTTGTTCAGAATGCCAGAAACACATCATACCTGTGTGACATCTAGTCATAGGCATGGCAGGTGAAAATAGACAGTGACTCAGTGCTGGAGTGTTCCTGAGTCTGTACCTAGATATACCCTTAAAATGAGATAATGGAATTTTCTCTACAGTGCAAGAGAGCTACCTAATTCAGTGCTATTTGGAAACCGAATGAAAACTCTTGAAAATCCTCATTCCCCCTTTTAGTTTCCACCTAAAGGAAATGAAGAAAATGCTTCCCTAATCCTGCCAGCTGTCTGTGAATGTCCATGTAACATATAACTTGCCTGTGATTCTTTTGTCAAAAATACTCTTCTGCTAATAACTCAACAGACTCCGGTGATTTCAGTATTTTGCATAACAATGATTACAATTGCTTGCAAGGCCATCTCCAGTTTTCAGCCAATTCAGACAATATTTACCTGGTTGGAAGAGCTGAATTGTCTTCTGAATTCCTGTGTGGAATCCATCTGCAAGACTAGAATGGTGGGAGCACATCTCTGCATGTGGAAGTGTTTGTTTTGATGAAAACCTGAGAACTAAATGAACAAAAAAAAAAAAACCCTGTGAGTGCTTGAGGGGCTTTTAGACACTTGTACAGTTAAATGGCATTGAATGTTGACATGGTGTAGTTTTTGGGTTGTGAGGTTGAGTGTACAGGAATTAATTGTACTCAGGTAATGGATTCTCCTGAGAACTAATAGCAGTAACAAGAGGAGCAATGCCTTAAGAGGAAAATGCCCTCAAATCTGTTGAAAGCTTTTAGCAAATGATTTTGGCACGATGTATATTTCTAGCCTGTGTCAATATTGCAGTTGTGTAAATTATACATGACTTACAAAATAAGAAAATTTGCTTCTAGGCAGCTCTTGTGTTTTGCCTGTGAGGATGGCGCCAGCTTGCAACATATGTAGAGAATATTACCTGTCAGAAATGGAATATTGAGTGAAAGTAATCGTTTTAATCAAGAGTAGTTAAAAGTGAGGCTGAGTCTGCTCAGCGCTGCTTCCAGTGCTGCAGCCATGCCCTGAGATGCATACTTTCTGTATTAGGAATATTGATCAGGGCCATGGTTGTACCTTGCATTACCACTGTTCTTCCTGATAATTGCAACCAAGATTTCTCAGCTCTTTGAATTCCGCTCCTTTCTTTGCACCCAAGTTCAAACCACTTGGTGCTGGTGTATTGGATGAGGGAGAATACTGCTCAAAGGAGCAGCTCCTTGTTTCATGGATGGATAACTGGCAGAATCTACTGGGTGAGGCAAAGACATTCTGGCTTATATCAATTCCACAATCACTAGAGATGATTTGTCAGGGTGTTTTCTTTCGAGAGTTGCTGTAAAGGGGTGTCATTGAGGGCAGTGGCTGTATGCACAATCTGAGATACACTGAGCTGAGTGCTGTAAAGGAGCCTGAGTCTTTGTGTTTCTGCTAAGAAGTACCCTTGACTGGTTTCCTTAAAGTAGTTGTTTTTTTGGCTTTTAATCAAAACCAGGATTGTTTCCGCACATGTCTTCTGTTTTCTATTTCTCTTGAGTCAGTGTCCATTTCCTTTTCATTCTTTACAGTGCCTTGGGAAAGCTGAATCCCTCTTGAAATGAGGGAAGCCACCTACAGTTAAAATTAGCTGACAACAGAGGGATGAGGTTGCAGATGGGTGACGTCAAAGACATTTGTGTCCTACAACATTTGGCTACTGCATCCCTGAGAAGGCAGAACTCTGCAGTTGTAGCTGCTTGAGCAGGGCTCTGTGCAGAGCAGGTCAGCCCTGGTGCAATGCTGGATGCAGAGTGGATACTTGTAGCCCTGATGATGCATTTGCTTTCTTAACCCACATCATTCTGGACTTTTTGCTCTCACTTCGTTGTTCCTTTGTTGAGCCATCAGACTTTCTGAACAAGCTGCACAAGTGAGTGCTGTCAGATGTGCCTGTTGAAAGGAGAATGGTCTGGTAGCTAACTTAGAGCTCTGCAAGTCTAGTTTCAGATTCATGATCTGCTTACAGATCCCCTCTGAGAATTCAGTAATATGATTTAGTCTCTGTGCCAGCTTCCTGTCTTTTAAAGGACACTATTCACTTTGGATGGGAGCTGAGGGTAAACATGGAGGCAGTGAATGCTCCAGTAGAGTGATTGAAGAAATAAGGTAATTTGTAACCAGGATGTCTTTCTCTAATATTTCTGCACAGCCTAAGTAGTATCCCTGAAGTCTTTTTAGCGCTCAAGGTGAGAAGATGAGCACTGTGTGTGGATGGGGAGTGCAGGGTTGTGTATCATGGCAGTGATGCCACTGTGCAAGTGTGAGATCCCAGCGTGCACTGTCCCACTCTGATCACTGAGGATGTCTCGCCTCTCTGAGTGAAAGAGCTTGCTTGGACCTGGGACACCAGATGTTAGCTTGGGTTCACACTCCTCACTGGGATTTCACTAGCAGGTGCTACCATGTTCCTCATGTGGCTTTGCCTTGTGTAGCCTCATCTGTTTAGCTCCTCTGGCCTGCCTGTTGCATGTTGGCTTTCAGTATTTACTTTAGGGTCTTAGTAAAGTCTTTCACCTTGCTTTCCAAATGTCACCGGGCAAAGTCCTTTTCAGAACCTGGCTATTTCATGGCTGTACAGCCTACCTCAGAATAGTTGCTGTCCCTGATGTGTGAATGAATAAGATCTTTATAGGATTGACAGCTATAAAACATTCCCTCTGAACTCTGAGATGAAAGTGAGACATTTCCTTTCTCTTTCCAGAGGGCTCATCTGCTGTAAGAGGAGGGAGGTGGTTTCCTTTCCTAAGATGTAACTCCTATCAGGTATCATAGCAGTGTCTGTAGCACTCCAGGGCAGCGTGCTCTGGTGCCTCACGCTATGGGAAACTGGGAATGAAAGGCGACTCTGCCAAGAGGCTTCTGTCTGCATTGGTGGGATAGCACACGTGACTCCTATGGCATTACCTGGAGCTCACTGGTGATACAGTGGAAGGGAAATAAGGGAAAATTAAGTTTGGGTTCAAATATTCAGATTGGAAGGATACTCCCTGGAGCTGATCGGCTTGCTTGCTAATGGCATAGCACAGGGAGCAGAATAAAGAATTTGTTTGGTTTTGCACTGCAAATACATAAGCCACCCTTGCTTTGGCTTCTAGCCCAGGGTGAAAAGGCTGGCTGATCACCCTCTCGTTCAGTGTTGACAGCTGTTGTTGTCAGGGACAGATGTGACTTGGGTCTAAGATAGGGATAACAGTGTGAGTGCTTTTTACTGGCAAGGTAGATTTTTAGGAGATAATGCAGTTTGTCTGTTGCACAGTTCAAGGGAAATGAGAGAGGCTTTTCTGTGCTCTTGGTGGATTTTTCTCAATTTTTTTCATATTGATTCCTCTGATGCCAGGAGATTTGCTCAAATATTGTAGCACTTAACGGTCCTAGATTATATCTTTGGTTCATTCAGTTTCAAACCATTCCTCCTCATTCTAAAACCAGTTATCTTACTAGCATGGAAGCAGGCAGATCTGGGATACCACTGGCTCTGCAGATCTAAGTCTCTGTGCTTGATCCTTAAAAAAATGTTTTCGAAAGCAGAACTAGAAAACAGTGTAGGAATTTGGTGGGCAGATAAACTGCATTCCTGTTTCAGGCTGTTTATTCATAGCTTTAAGGCAAAAGTAGGCTATTTTTAACTTGCCTTTTTTTTTTGTCCCCCTCCATATTAACCAAAACAAATTTCCCTCTCGAAGGAGAGGGTGGAGTTGGGAGGAAGGAAGGGTGGAATTGAAACTATTTCATTAAATCAGTTTAAATATCATTAACGCACTATTTTGTTTTTACATTACAGTTCTGAGCACAGAAGAGTCTCTTTACACTTTCCAAAGAGGGGGAGCTTTGTGTACAGAGGGGGTGAGTGGGGGTGTTGGAGACAATGAAGTGGTTATGGAAAGCTTATGACTTTTGCTTGGGGCGAACCGTCAGGAAGGTAATCCAGCTCTCCTGACTCCTGGTGTCTGTGCTTTGATGGTTTATGGAAAGCTGCTTCTGAAGCACAGAGAGCAAGAGCAGCTCCAACAATTTCCTTACTAGGTAGATGTGACTTTGGCTTTAACTTCCATGATTACTGACTTCAGTGTGCTGCAGTAAGGGTGGCTGAATCCAGGGCCTGTGGATCAGGTTTGTAGAAGGAAGGATAAATACTTCATACTTTGAGACTGAATGATAACCCAGGAGCCAGTGCAGAGCATTGCTGCTCTTTGAATCTCTTGCACTTTGATATTGATTCTTCAGTGCCTTTCAGTTCTCCCTCCCTCTGTTGGTAAGAGCTGAACGATCTTGACAGTGGAACATCTGTGAAGTTCACCTCTGGTGGTGGAGTGTAGAGCTTCTCATGCTGTCCTGTCTGACTGCACACGTTACTCAAGATTAGATCCTAAATTATCTCTTCTTGCAATGCTTTACTCCTGCTGTGTGTTCTCCCACACTGTAGGAGAGCTGATGTAAAACAGAAGTTGTCTTTGTGTCTAAAGAAAATAAAAACTTTCCTGTTTTAGAAATAGACAGAAAACCTGCCCCAAAACATGTAAACCCTTCTCATCCAGTGATAGCATGTTACCAAGTTATTGAACTCTGTGTGTAAGCTTAGACCTGGAAAGACAACCCAGTTTTCCAAGCCTGAGTCCCAGGGAAGACTCTCTGCTCCTGAGGGATCAATGTGAGGCAGGAGCCCTTTCTGTGGACTCTTGGGTTCTCTCTTTATCTGCTTTCTTCTCCTCTTTTATTTCTCCCACTGGGAAGCTGCTCCAGATCACAGCTACTTCATACTCTGATTTCTCTGACCTCCAGCCAAGAAGAGTTTGTGGTTGGTTTATCTCATTTCTGCACCAAGATAATCCTGTAGTTTAAATGTCTCTTTGCATTTCTTGCAGCTCCCTCTCCTCAAGTGTGTTTGCAGGCAGTGATCCTGTCCTCTGTTGTGCTGTGTCTTGTTAACTTGAACAAGTCAGACTTTCCTGAGATGGCCCTCTTAGTCTAGCCAGCACTTCCATGCACCTGCTTACAATTCAGTAAATTGTCTTTGAATTTTGCTGTGACCAGAACAACTCTTAATAAATGTGTGAGAAAGAGCTGCTTGCATTAATGCTGATTGCAACATCTAACCATTAAAATGAACATAAGAATGATTATATATATATGTGTGTATATATATATATATAATGTTTGAGCAGAATCCTCTGGTCTTGCTTTGAGGACATCAAATAATGGTGACTCTTTCTGCTCTTTCTGTACAAGGATAGTTCTGTCAATGGCTGGTTACTTTGATGTTTAACTAGGTACCTTAATTTGAATATGCTGCCTTCAGTCACTGCATCCTGAAATGCTTTTCCTTGTTATTTTACAGAGGCTTTTGTTATCACAAATCTGATTTTGCTTAGAAGTGCTCTGATACTCGTAGGCTATGTAAAGCAATTAGTAAATTACAGTAGTTTGTATTTCAGAAATCAAATGCTTGTTCCAAGAAAAAGTCCTTTTTAAGGTGTGTTTGAGTATCCAAAAATGGATCTTGATCAGCTTGCATCTCCAGATGACACTAGGCACTGCATCAGCAAGAGTATATGCAAAGATTGAAAATAAAGTCCATTATTTATGACCCTCTCTATGAGATTCCCTGGCTTATGTGAGAAAAGTGGAACTGCTTGGAAATACTTTGCTTCCCCCTGGATTTCTGGCTTCTTTGAAGGTTGTCTTGATCTTTGTGAATAATCTTGGGTTTATACGTTTGATTTCATGCCAGCAAACTAAATCTTTCTGTAATGTGCATTCCTTCAGGCTTTGTATATCATGAAGATTTGAGGGATATCTCCCACTGTTTGGTGTAGTGCTGTTTTCCTTCTGCTGGCACCAAAGAAAAGCAGGATGTGGTTGTGAGCAAGGCACAGCCTGCTGTGCACAGTGTCAGAGTTTGTTACCTGGCTGTGCTGCCTGTCCGTGAGCAAACTGCACAATTGCTCCCTGGGTCCCCCTTTAAACTGGGGGCAGTGACACTGTCCCTGGCCCTGCTGAGCTCCTGGACTTCCTAAACCCTTCCAAAGACACTCTCTCTCACACCTTAGCCCCTGGGCTTACAGGGATGGTAACACAGGGCTGCTAGTGGAGATTAGCTTGTGTTCCCAAAACCCACCTGATCTAGCAAGATAACACTCTCACTGCTGGGAATACTCCTTCTTAGGATGCTGGTCAAGGGGGCTGAGATTTTCTTTTTCATTCGTTGTGCTCTCCCAATGTCTGGTTTTTGTTCCACACTGTCTCTTGTAATATACTCTAAATTAATGGCTTCTAACCTTTTTGGAACAACAAACACAAAATTTCTGCCAGGCTGAGCTCCTTGTTTGTCATATATCACTGTTCTTGCATTCACAGTGCAGTAATTTTGCTTATTGGGGAGGCTACAAACATTTATCTTGCTCCTGTGAGCTTCTACAGGGGAACTGTTGTGTTGCTCTCAGCATAAGGACTGTTTTTCTTCTGCTTCACAGTGCCTTCCTCTAAAGTCTTGGTTAAAGGTGTAGTAATACAAATACATTTGTCCTAAAATCAATTGAGTGTATACCACATGCCTTTTAAAAAACCTCAAAACCCCAATGGATATAAGTTGCCTTCTGAATTTAAGCTGAAGTCCTACCATGAGAAAATTAATTGGTCTTTCCTTGTCTCTTGGAGTTTTAGTCCAGAGCTAAAGGATTTTGGGAAAATGCTTTCAGGCACTTAACTTCCGTAATCATGATTTAATTTATAATTATTAATAAATCCTTTCACAATGACAAGGTTTTGCCTTTAGAAAATGCCTGTGAGCCACTCCTGCTAGATTACACTGGCAGTATGTGTATATAATTTATCAGATATGTATGTTAAGAAGGTAGCTTTAACTTTTTAAGGTGTCTTTAACTGGGTACACCTTCTCTTAGATGACTGCCATCCTTTGTCTCTGGGTATCCTTTACATAATTTAAAGAATATTATAAACTCAGCAATAACTTGCCATACATCCCATTGTCAGTTGTCATAGAATAATTTTTCACATATGCAATTATAGTGTCTTCTACTTTCTCTTTTCATGTTTTTCTGGAGGGAGGAAGTGCTCTTCTGCTTTGAAAAGTATTCTTTTCCTACTTTGTCACAAGTGGTGTTAGTTCATTCTGCATTACTTTTTTAGTCACTTGCTCTAGTCCTTTAAAAATGTAATTACATAATTCATATAAATTTAGAAAAGGAAAGATGAAGATCTCTCACGTCTATTTTTTTGTCTTCCATGGAAGCTAGGAAAAATTCAGGTTAGAATTCTGGCAAGTAATTAGCATTTGAAATGGAGGTTAAGATTGGACAGTTTCTCATGTGTGATGAGGAGATGATTCTGGAGTTTGTTTGCCTCTCATTGGAAGATGTAATCTCTCAGTTTTAATAAATGACTGGTTTTGAGTCCTGAAGCATCTTCCCCATAGCTGTTTTGTTTTGTGTGTTTTTTTTTTTTTTTCTTTCTTGTCAGAGGTCAGTGTCTAGTTTGCTTTGAATTGAGAGGTTAGTCAAGCTCTCTGTATTAACCTAGGATGTGGGCAGGCTAACAGCCTCTGCTTTGAAATTTGGTCTGAATAAGGCTGATTTTATTTGTTTGTACCACAGCAGTGTTCACCAGCCCCAGCTGGCAGCTCATTCTGTGTGAGCACTGTGCAACTGCAGGACAAGAAGTGGTTCCTGATCAGACAGGCTTCAGCCCATGTGGGATAACTGATCACTGCATTAGTTAATGCTCCTGCCTAAACAGTTTTCATTCTGGCTGTGCCCAGCCCTTCTAGAGGGAGGAGCAGAAGTCAGGGTGAGAGCTGTACTTTGTGCATACACAGTGCACTCGCCCTCTGTAGAGTAGCTGTAATTGTTTCCCAGGTGTGAAGCTTAGGAAACATCCTTGCCCACAGGCTGCTGCTTCCCCTGAGTAGCACCTGGAGAGAGACAGTGACCAGCAGTTGGCTGCTGGTGTCCTGGTGAAGGTGACACATTCCTGCCTGTGCTTTTCCCAGAGAACCTCTGTCAATTGAATTGGGAGAGGAGCTCTGGACTGTGTGGATTGTTCTTGCAACCTGCTGCCACCCATCTGTGTTATGGGACAATTCAGCACCTGTCAGGAGAGAGATAAGGGAGCAGCTTAGGGTTCAACTTCTATTAGGGGCTCGTCAGTTTGGGCTATATGAGCTCTTCTGCCAGGCCATATATTGGGACATTTGCAGTCTACATCATTAAGTTCTATTTAAAGACTCATTTGCCTCGTTCACTTTAAAAAAAAAAGGTTGTTTTAACAGAAATCTGGGGCTTATCATCTTCCCCTCTGCTCCTGGAATCTGCATTTAAACCCAGGATTAGGAACTGATGGACAGCTCTGATGACATGAATCTAAGGGAGAGTAATTCAAAACTGTCAGTCTTGTGAATTTTCCTACAATGCTCTTGAGCATCGCTAAGATCTATTTGTATCAATCTGTTGGCTCAGGAATAGTGTTGCTTCAACTTGCATTTTCCTTGCATTTTAAAGGCTATATCTACAACTATAAGGGCTGCATCTTGATCCCTTTTAAATGGTAACACAGATTCCATAGAAGCCTGAGACTTGTATTTGCATTCTCCAGAGTACGATTTCCAGTTGTCATAGTGAGAAGTGGATTAATTCCTGCAAATTCCATGTGTGTACTTGAATCTCATCTCTGCAGTCATTTTGATGCTTTGAATCCACCATTAGCTTCAGATGCCTATAGCCCAGCTGTCTGCCTCTGACTGACTTATGTGGGCTTTCCTTCCAGACAGGAAGGGGAAAGAGATATTTTAGAACATAGTTCATCTGACCCTGCTTTAACCAACTGCTTTAGAAACAGATGAATCCTGTCCTGCTGGTGACTTTTTCTCTCCACTGACTGTCGTGTCAGATGTTGATGTCAACATTTGCTGAAATGAATCCTGTATGAAATAGATCCAGTTTTAAATTTAACTGATCAGGCATTTTCACTGAAGTGTAGTTCCCAGCCAGGATACACATCCTGGTGCCCAGGGAGCTGGTTGTGTGCTGTAACTTTCTCTACTTTTATTCTCCAGCTCTTTATCTAGAGAATGAAAATTATTCCATCATGACAGGAACACTGGCCTTTAGAAAGCTCCTTTTATCTACACAAATACTTTCTGCAGTATTTTTCCACTTTTGCTTATCCATCTTAGAGCTGGATTAACTTCAGAAAGACCTTGTATGGAACTCTGAGGCACATTTATTTCTTTGACCAGTAAATCAGTATTATAGTTTCCTGGGGCCTGGAAAAGAGGGTATTATTATGGAGTTATACTAAGTCCACTTTCCTGAATGCTGAATCTCCGAGGAAAAGATATAAATCTCCCCTGAGCAGGAGAAGAATCTGTATGAAAAAGACTTCAGGTGCCTTAGTCTCTTTGTGTTTATGCTTGCTTGCCTTTCTTTTCTACCTTCCTTCCTTTGCTCTGGTGTTGCTATATATTACTTAATCTCCTTTGAGGTAAGTATAGCTTCTTTGTCGCTGTGTGGAACACATTAGTATTCAGAAGAGCCTTTTTCTGTGTCAGAGCCAATATTTTGCTTCTTTGTAACCCTAACCTTCTTGGAACTCTCCAGCTAATATTGTTCTTTCTTCTGTCTTTTATTGACTGTGGTACATTGAGTATTGCTTCCCTCCCCAGTAACTTTTTGGTTTTTGTTCATGACTAATACATCCATTTTATGAAGGCATGAAACCTGTTTACAGAGGAAAGCAAAGCTGGTTGCAGGGGCTTGATGGAAGTGACAGTAAGGAAGCACAGGTTCCCAAGTCATGTGTTTTGTATGGATGAGGTCTAGCCTGCAGCAGAGGCACAAATTCTGTGACTCCACAGGGTCCTTCTGGCTGTGTCCAGTCCATCTGGGAGGAGTTGTGCTGAGGCTTGCTGGCAAGGGTTTAGGTGAGCAGAGAGGGTGACAGTGGGGTTCCATTCCCCCAGCTCATGCCAGAGGAGAGGAAATCCCCGCTGCTTTGCACCTCTGTGTCTCTTCCCCACCATTCTTTGTCTTGCACTGCAAACTGCATCAAGAGGAAAGTTTATTCCTCCAATGCCAATACAAAGCCCAGTGTGTGGAGCTTTGCATCCCATACCCCGCTCCCCTTTATTTTCCTTCCCTCTGTGTTCTACTGTCATTTTAGGAGACACTGAAGGACTTCCAGTAACTGAAACTAGCTTTCACATAACTTTTCTCCCCTTCCCTCCCTTCCTCACTGTAGTCATACGGCCTTGACACAATCTCATTGTATGCATGTTTTAGAAGGCTCGGAATTCTCATGGCATGCAAAGGAGGAGGGATGACTTACCTGCTTTGCAAATATTTATCATCATCTTCACATGTTGAAGCTCTCAAATAATTTCTGCCAGGATCTTCTGATCCACAGCAGATTTTTGGACCACAGAACTGACATATACTGGGCATAATAGGCTGTGTAGCAACACCTGGGTGGTTTTCTGGTGTGGAGAGGGGATCTCAGAGGCTGCTTTGGTTCTGGTTGGGATCCCCTGAAGGTCTAGGGAGATAGTACTTTGGGTTGCCAAGGTATTCTGGTAGTGATGGATTAAGAAAAGTAGACAGCTGATTGTGGCTGTAAGGAAAAACACTTTTTTATTTGTTTGGGGATATTATTCCAGATCACCCTTCCTTTTGTCATAGATTAAATGTGGTTGTAGCTTCTCTGGTTTCATCTGACATGCTCAGGGCCTGAAGTGCAGACCTGTGATTCAGGATTGCAGACCAGTGTTTCAAGTGCCTGTTCTGGCATCTCACTGGCAGAGCTGTCTTGTTCACAACTGGTCTCTTAAAGGATGCAACTAACTTGTCACATTTAGGCCACCAAGTCACTGGTTCCATCAGTCAGTGTTGTTGGTTGTTTGCAGTGAAGTCCAAAACACACATTTATTTTAGGGTGATCCAAATGTTGATAATTCTTGGCTTCTCTATAATTTGCAGATAATCTGCTCTCAGTTTTGCACCTTCCCTTTGGTGGTCTCCCAGCCTTACAAGAATGTTGTCCAATCAGAACTGGTAGTGGTCACCCATAAGCTGTTCAGAAACTTTTGATTCTCTGCTTTAAAAGTGCTGTAAATCTAGTTCATAGATGATAAATCTGGCCACCTAGGCAAATAAACAAAAACAATCAACATACCAGAATTTTTCAAGATGAGGTAAAGCTCTGACAGGAATAGAGCAGTAGGAGAGAGTTGGTGGTGGGGAAATCTGACAAGTTAATTTATTTTTGGTGTTTTAATTGGATCAGTTGGGAGACAGAAAGAAAAGATGATGCAGGAGACAAGAGTCATAGAGTCCTGGGAAAGGGGAACAGAGAAGGAACTGTAAACATGACCAGCAAAATAATCTACTTTGTGTGCAAAGTCCATTTAAATGTAAATTACCCAAAGTGATTTTTAGTGGAATTTTTTATCAGCACAGTGTAGAAAGAATTATTTTCCCCCTTGTTTAAATACGTGATGCAGACAGCTGTAGAGAGCTATAAACATCCCTCATCTCTCTACCTCCTCACACCCACTTCTTTCCTTTAGGCTCCTTGGAGCTATTCCCTGCAGCAATGCTTCCAGGTAGTGACAGTGTGGATGTTCACTTCAGTCACCAGAGCCCTGTCAGGGCCAATTAGCGTCCTAATGAGTGGCATGTACCATCTTGGCTACACTCAGTCTGTGCTCTGTACCAGGGGACCTCTCCTCTTAAGAACCCATCTTGTCTCATCTGGACCATACTGGTCATAGAAACCTGTAAAGAAAAAAAAAAAAGTAGAAGAAAATTTCCATTTCATCTTGTCTGCTGAGTCCCAGGGGCTTAAACACTGAACAAATATACTGTCCTTTCTTTTTGCTGAAAATGATGAGTCTTGGCTTCAGGGAGGGGACTTAAATCAAACCACTGCTCTTACAGCTACTGGGGACTTTGGGCTGAAGCTTCAGGGAGGCAAAGTAATGCAGTACTTGTTCTTCTGAGCTTTGTTGAATGAGAGCAATCAAAGACCAGCCACATAGTCTTTAAATATTGAGTACCTGGCCAGTATGAGGTCTAAAGTGGTGCTTTCCTGAAATTACTGCTGCCTGTTGTTTGGTGGTCTGCTGCAAAATCCACTTCAGTAGCCTCTGCTGTCAAAATGGTGCTTTTGTCGTTCAGTCAAACCAGAGCTGAATGCAGTGCAGAGCTCTTTTGGGTAGCACAGGCCAGGGCATGCTGATGAAGAGATTTAGGGGAGGTTTCACAGCAACTCAGTGCATAGTGGGAGTCCAGGGTGCCTCTCAGCACCCTTTGTCAGTGTAGAGATAGTCAAGGCTTTGTACTCTGCTCTGCCAGACTGGAAGAGGAACATCTCTAGCAGCAGCAGAGTTAAATGCTGCAGTATTAAATCACCCCATCCCTGTGCTGTATTTTGTTCAGTGACAGCGTGCTTTCAAGAGAAACTCACACATCTATCCTGATTTTCAGCCCTAAAAGTCACTGTTTCTTCTTGTTAATATGGCATTGCTGTCCAATCCTGCCATGTCCTAGCTCTTCAGTGGCTTAAATGGAGCGCTGTGATGCCAGGGCCAGCTGGTTGGCACAGCTGGCACAGCCACACTGGGTCATCTGAAGGGAGAGGTCAGCAGTTTAATGGTCCTTACGAGGAGCCAGATCAGCGGCGATGCCAAAGAGCAGCTGAAGGGCAGTGTGTTACCATGGCTGGGCTGGAGCTGCAGTAGAGAGGGTTTCACTTGATGGGGCTGTGGAGGTGGCACCTTTCACTGGCAGCAGAACACTGTACTACTTGAAATGGCATTGCTAACATTCTGAGGACAAAAAAAGATTTTTTTCCCTGTAAGGGGCAGCAGATCTTGAGTGTGAACGCTGGAGAGTGAGTGAGCAAGAATTATTATTTTTAAGGTCATAACTATTCTTAAAACACGCACAAAAAAATAGCCCTGCCATCCCCTAGCCCAGTGTGCAAAGCTGAAAGACAGCACATTAGCATATCCACATGGTGCATATGCTATTTTTAACTTTGCTGTGAGAATTTTCCTGAATTTTTTGAATGGCGTTTGCATTTACTATCAGAATGCTGTCATATTGCTATCGTGACTTTTAAAATCCTAAACTTAATGTTTTCATTTCATGTTTTCATTTCTTCTGCAATGTCACAAGAACTTGATGGCCAGGAAGGCTGCAGGTACATAGGAGCATTGTGTTCATTCAAGTACTTGCCTGCACTCTTGTCTCTTCTGGATGTGTCCCTAGAACACCTAAACCTGTGCCCTGGAGCCTTTTCTTGGAAGTGCCACCTTGAATGTCATGGTATCTGCTTCAATCTGGTTTGTAATGCACTGAGCCAGCTCTCATGCATGAGGTATAGTAAATCAGCAAGGCTGATTGACTGTGTGCTCACAAAGTACCCAAACAGAAGCCCTCCTAAAATGGCCCAATGATTTGAATTCTTCCTTTTGTCATCTCTTTTATGTGCATGATTTAGTTTGCAGATACCTCTGAGACTGATGCCCTCTGTCCCTCCCTTGTGGGTCCCTGAACATTCCCAAATCTGATATTTTAGGCATCACGCAGTCACAATATGCTGCTTTCCTGGGGCATCTTGCATTAAGCTCTACTGAAGGTCACACTTAGTTTTTCTTTGCAAACATGGAAGGCAAAAATTTAAAATAAAACATAGCCTCTAATAAAAGTGTGATTATTGTATAATGATCTCTCTTGAGAAGCTTGGGTGCTTAGTGAAGTGTCAAGTATTAGATGAAATGGAGGAAGTTGGCAGAGCTGATGTAAAAGATGGATAACAACAGGGCAGATTTTTCCCACATTAGTCTGCCTATATTTCTAATCCTTACCTAGAGCTATTCTACCTCTCCTTCAGAGTAAGGAAGTAACTAGGTTTCTGTGGCCTGTTTAACAAGGGGGTAGTGCCCTGCTGCTTTCCAAAATGTGTATGGGAAGAGAGCATGTAAGCTCCCAGGCAAGGGCTCAAGGCCCTGGCACAGATATTTGGCAACTAAGCACGCACATTGCCTGGAAGCCAGGGGCTGGTTAGTTGTCCATGCTGCAGGGAGGGGCAGAGCCATAGCATGAGCCAGCCCTCCTGTCCCAGTGGAGCTTCAAAGCCTTCAGAGCCAGCTGGTTTCTTAGGACTGGAGCTAGTGGCTGAGAGTTAGGGATTCAGGACTGAGGCTTGAGGGTGGTTCCCAAGTGCCCAGGAGAACATAAATGACTATGTGTTCTAAGTCAGTGATAGTGACTATAGACATATCTGCTGTGGCCAAATCTGCAAAAATCATACAGATCTGTAACTCCCACTGATCTTGAGAGGATTAGGTGCCTACATGACTTTGTAGATCAAAACTGCCTGCTTCACTTCTTCTTTTGCAAAATGAATAGAATACCACATCTTCTTTTTACCTCCCAGTCTGGCTTTGTAAAGATGCAAGGGATTTATCCTGAGGATTTGTTTCTAAATCAGCAGGGACATGCTCTCAGTTGGGACTCTCATCACAGGATAATTATTGCTTTATGTCAGGGTACAGAGCTGTCACACACAGTTTTCTGCTCAAGCACATAGTCAAATGTCAGTCTGCAGCTCAAATATGGTCAAACCAATAATCTGAATACTCAGTGGTTTTCTGTAGTGCAGGACAATTCTCAGAGATTAATGTAAATGCCTTTCTAATGGAAGCAAACTACAATCCTGTGATTGCATTAGATGTTTCAAATGGCTCTGTAAAAACTAGGCAACTTTGTATTTTTGAAGCACACTTATTCTTGGTACAGCTTAGATCCTAGATCAGTGATGAATTACTTTAAACTTTAAAATGAACTTCTTGTCCTGATGTCAGGATCTATTGTAATCTAAAGGTGATTTGTAAGAGAAAACAAATATTTATTTGGCTTGTGAATTTTTTTCATCATATAGTAGGTAAAAAAAGCACAAAGAGCAGACACTTCTTGAAAGCATCAGTGGTGGCTTAAGGAAAGCTAAAACAAAAAGCATTTCAAAATATCAGATCCATATAATTCTTTCAGACTTGCAGAATTTCTTTCTGATTGAAGTTCCTTTTCTTTGAAGTCCACTTCAATTGTACACTGGTGAAAAACCTCTATATTTGTTTCAGAGTTTCAATGTCCTTTCCAGGTATAGTGCATAAGCTTGCAATGTGTATTCCCAGGATGCTTGTGGAGGAGACTTGCAGCTGGCTATGCCAGTTACAAAAAGCTGGCTGCTAAAGAGGTAGGAAATGGAGAGCTTAGGGTTAAATTTAAAATTTATCCAAATACTTGGCAGGAAGAAAGCTGCCATCTTCTTGCTACTCATGAAACTCATCTTTTCCAATTGCTGAGACTGATTTTAATCCCAATTGTGGTCTGTATTTGTCTGTACAAGTTTTTTTTTTTACCAAGTGACTTATAATGTCTTGTTTCAGCATCATACTGTAAATCAAAACCCACATGAACTGATACGATGGCTGATTTTTGTCTGGAAGCAAAATATCCGCCCTAGCATTTACATTTTTTGAGTACAGACTGTGGGGCTTTGCTTATTTCCCACTCCACCCTTATGCTTACTGCTTTTTTTTTCACTCATTCTGTATATGTATTTAAGGGGCTTTGATGAGTCTCTGTGGAGTTAACTGGTGTACCTTGTGTTTATTAGGATAAATGTTTTTTCAGTAATAATCTTGAATACCAATAATGAATTAATAACTTCTGCTTGTGGCTTACTGCATTTGTGGTCTGCATCATTCCTAGTGTGGCACCTTGGCGTGGTATTTAGACAAAGCCTTTTCATGAGGAAAATTTGGTCTCTGTCTGCCTTCAAGTTTGGGCTTGTTGTAGGCAGAGCTGTGGTGGCAAATTCCTGTTCTATCCAGCTGTAAGAGTCCCTAGATTGTCCATAGCTTAAATCTGTGGCTGCAGAAGGTTGAGGTGGCACGTGAAAAACAACTGTGTCAGCACGGACACTGTAACCTGCTTGATTTACTGTAATCTGCTGGTGGATGTGATACCCTGACCAGTCACTTCTGTGTTGCATTTCAGGGTCTGGGACTACTGTGGAAACCAGCAGTTCTGGAGTGGGTTTGTGTGAAGTAGAAAACAGAACTGCATTTGGTGAGGAGTAAGCAACAAGTTGCTTTTCTGTTAGAATATATTCACTCTCTGTTTTGAGTATTTCAAGTTGGCTGCAGATCTGTTGTGAAGCAGTATCATGTACTTACACATTATGGCCAGCAAGGAGAGGACTTCTGAGCTTGGTTTTGGGGCCAGTGTATAAGGTCTTTGTGCCAGGGTTCTGGAATAGGATTGGTAACTGGATTGCCATACAGTCTGTAGTCTGATGATGCAATCTGTAGTTCTGCTGGATGAAGGGGAGTCAAGATACCATAGTTATCTCACAAGGCACTGCAGGAAAGATGGTGCTTCTGTTTTCAGGTTTCTTGAGCTGTGCCTCATTCTGCCCAAGGAGTCTGTAGAGCTGGATGCACTAATTTCTAAGCCTCGCCCTGTGCAGCCCTGGGTGGCTTGAGAAACAGATGTGTAGTGTGGGGGAATAGTGGCCAGAACATGAGTTTTGAGGACCATGCTCTTTTTTTGCAAATTAGATGAAAGTATGTTGGTTTCTTTTCTGTGCCTGGGAGGGACAACAACTTAAATGCTGTCACTGGCTGCCTGGAAGGCAGCTGTGCCCTTCTGGTCCATTGTGGCTGGCTGACTGCAAGCTCAGGCAGTGCTTAAAATGCAATCCTCCCAGGATTGCCAGCATTAAGGCGCCCGGGCACAGTTCTACAACAGTGATCTGCAAAATGTCTGGTTGTGCAGTTCATTCTGGCCTCTGTGTCTCCTCAGACAGTTCATTGTCTGTCAGAGCTGTATGTTTTCTCCCCGTTCCAAAAATGTGGTTATAAATACTATGTTTCTGGCTTATTACTTTGAACATTTTTTTTCTGCCAATTCACAGGGCTTCCTTTTCTACCACCCAAGTGCAAAACACTCATCTTCGTTGTCAGCTCTTCATAGCCTACCCCTGCCCTGTGTGTCTTGTCCTGTGCAGCACTGAGACATCACCCCCATCTGCTCTGTCAGCCTTGAGTCTTCTTTTGTCACGCAGATCTGAAAAACCTCCTTCATGTTTTCTTCCGTGTCACATCTGGCAAGAGGAGCTCTACTTAAAGGTCACCGAAACTGACAACTTTTCTCATTCTCAGTCCTCCCATAGCACTCTCCTGTACCAGCAGGAAGCTGGGAGATGGTGAGACAGCTGCTCATGGGCAGTACCTGCAAAGCTCAAGGGAGAAGCTGCTGAGTGACAGAAGTGCCTGTGTTCCCCTCTCTTTGCCCGTGTCAGTTCTCTGTTGCTGCCCAGGGAGGATTGGGGTGAGGAAGGAGGGAGAGCACTGCCTGCTGGGGCTGGCCTGCTCCCTGCTGAGCCACTCTGCTCCAGCTCCTCCAGCAGAGGCAAGGCTGCCTGCAGTAAGGGGTGCCTTCCTAAAGAGCTTTGAGATGGGAGGAGGGGATGCTATCGTGACAGGCTCCTTCACGTCTCCTTCACAGCTCTGTGAATCCCCCCAGGACAAGTCCTTGAGGACAGGAACAATGTCCCAGTAACTTTGTGCCCACTAGATGCTTACCAAAATATGCAGGAATGCCCAACAATTCCTTCACTACTTCCAGTGCTGGTCTTGTTTAAGGTCTGTCCCTCTTTCTTGCCATGGAAAAGCACAGTGAAATTTATATTTTGCATAAGAGGGAGCACACATTCCTTCATCAATGAGAGAAATAGTGCTGGCTGTGGGTTCAGTACCAACAGCAACCAAAGCCCCTCCCAAAAGAGAATTTTTCTCCATTCCACTCCCTTGGTAGACAATTTTATGGGCTTTTTGTCTCATTATGTTTTATTTGCCCCAGTTGTTTGTATATATAAAGCAACTAAAGTAGAATTATTGAATGAAGTCCCCAATGTTGAATCTTTGTGTTTCTCATATATGGCTTCACATGGATTTTTTTTTTTTGTTTAATCTTTGTTTATAAGACACTGTGTATTGTACCCCCTCCCAATGGTTGCACTCCCCCAGAGGAGCTAGAATCTGCTCCTAATTATTTTTCCTTCGCTGACTGTAATTCTGTTCTAACCTGGGAAATATTTCCATTTTGTGTGGCCAAATGCTTAATGCAGCTCTGTTATTGATATATGTGCATCACAGCTAAGGGTCTGATTGAGAATCTGCATGGGACTGTGAATCTTTCATTGATTTTTCCATAGGTTTTGACTGTACCTCTAATTACCTATAGTTCTTGGTGAATCTGTGCTGCTCTGTTTACTTTGCTTGATGAGATAAAGATCATTCTGTTCCTTGGTGAGCTGTATTCCCAGGAGCCTTCCTTTTTTTCACCTGTGCAGTGATCACTTTATATTTTAGCAGCCTGATGCTAATAAGTGCTGCAGCATTAGCTGTGCCTTGGAGACAAAGCCACTGTAATACAGCCCTGATGTGCCCGTGGGTTTTACATGTTCCTCTCAGCCAGGGTGTAAGTGGGTGACTGTGGCTGCCCTTAATCTACATCAAAGCTCCCCCAATACTGTGTTTGTGAAGGGATGACATGGCAGGCACTCTATACTTTGCTTATCTTGCTCATCTCTTATGGTCCTTCCTTGTTGATCCTTAGTTGCTATAGTGAGTTTTCACTGTGCTCCTCTTTACCTTTTGTTCCACTGACATTTATGCAGCTTCTTTATGCATATGTTTGTGTTTTCTATCCCCATTTTTACCAGTGGTTTCTATTCTTGGCTATGTGGATGTCACTTTCTATCTTACTCTTTGGTGTTTTGTGGCTTTTTTTTGTCTCGTGTGGCGCTGGACAGGCAGCCAGTCCTCCTCTGTGGAAGTGAGTGGGTGCTTTGGTTGTGCATCTAGCTAAACAAAGATCGTCAACTCTTCCTTCCCCTGACAACTGGGAGGAAGATTACAGGAGCAGGATTTGTGTCTGGATGGTTCACTGATGTGGTCACAATTCAGGCATTTGGTTATGTAAGTGTTCATGGGAACAGACTGCAGCCAGGTGAGCCTGAAGAACCAAGCAGCTGGACCAAAAGAAAGACAGAGCTGAGAGCCAGTGACATGTGCTTTGCACCAAGATTGCAAAGTCCTTGCTCCTATTTTGAACACAAGCACTCAGTTTCTGCAGAATCTGAATTTTTTCTGTAGCCCACATTAATTTATTGCATTCATGTATTGAGCTAGCTGCGTTCAGTATGTTGATTGAATGGAGAGATGATTTAAAAACATGAAGTGTTCTGGAGAGAGATTAAACTGTTTCCTTGTTCAGTATTTCATATCTCTCTATCAGCCATGAAAATTGAAACTGGAAATATTAATAAATTAATTGACACATTTGCTACTCTCATTGTAATGATACAGCCAATCCACAAGCAGTCATATGATGAGTCATATCTTCAGTAGCTGGAGATATTTTTTAAATCATGAGGTGATTTCACAGTATTGGGTTTTGTTTTTAATTTGTCTTCTGCTTTATGAATATTTAGGCTTCTTATTACCAGGCTTTCTTCTGCAGTCAGTAGGAGCAGAAACTTAGGTTTTTTTTTTTTTTT
>VZRH01007072.1:573732-615429 GCA_013397555.1 Urocynchramus pylzowi | reverse complement strand
TTTTTTTTTTTTTTAATGACAGGGCACTTATGCTCAAGAGGAGACCTACAATAATAGTAACAATTGACATTTCTACAACTTTCTCTGTATTCTTTTGCTTATGGTGTAAAGCACTTTAAAGATTCAGCTTTCTGTGACAAGCAGTGAATAATGTTAATTGAAGATTCTTGAAAAACTTCATAGTTGGCTTTTCCCCCTCAGTATGTTCTTTCTCTCCCCCTCTCCCCCGCTCTTTTGCCAAATTTAGCAATTGTTATAACAACATCAGCCATTATTTTCTTGGTGTCAGTGCACCAGGACCACGGTGCTTTGGACAGGAAGCCTTAGCAGAGTAAATTTCCAAAACTTCCTCAAAGATCTTGTTGGAATTTTTTGCCCTAGTTTAGCTATTTGTGTGGGAGGATTATTTCCTAATGTTTTTGATGGCTGCATTAGAGCTGTAGTACTTTACTAGGGCCTGATACTAATAAATCACAATGGTGTTGTAAAAAAAAATTACAGTAGCCAGATTTAAAAGGACTTTGAAGTGTTGTTGTTACTTTCAATACTGAGTGGCCAGGTGATAAAATGACAGTTAAAATGAATCACCCCTGAATACAAAGTATTGCATGTAAAAAGAAAATAACCTTCTTCCCTACCAAAAACCCCACAAAGTACATGAAGGTAGTGATGATGAGTCATACTTCAACTAATGCTGCCTTGGGAAAGTTGCTTCTAATAAGTCTTTGGAAGAGTAAGCACCGTGTTCAAGGGTGATTAAAGAGGCAAATAAAATGAAAGATTTTTTTTCTGCTGTGTGTGAATTCATCAATTTCTAGACTCGTCAGCCTGGAAAAGAGGTAAATTAGAGGTCGCAGGAAAAGGCTAATGAAATCATGAAGGAAAAAGAGAAGTTAAATTAGGGAGTGAATGTTCACCTTCTCATAAATAAGGCATTAGAAACTATCCAATTAAATAAGTAGTAGATATTAAGTAAATGAAAATATATTTTCCTGCGACATGGAACAGAGTTGTGGAACTTATTGCTGCATCATGTTGTTGGGTGTAAAAGCATACACAGACTGGAGAGATTCATGGGCTGTAAAACAGAATAGATCAAGCCCAGCCTATAGCTGAGGAACCATAAGCTTCTAATAGTCAGCTGCAATTCTTTAAGGAAGGGAAATGTGCATCCTCGTTAAGGATGTACCGAGAGGAAGGTAATCCTACCTTCTCCAAGCTTCTGACTCCTACCATCTTCACTTCCATGTTTCTGTGGGGCTGGTTTCTTGTGTTTGTGTGTGAGTCTATGTATCTGAGCAGCCTAGTCACAGGAGCACATTCCATGCCCCTTGTCTTCACATAAGTGTGCATGTTTTCCTGGAAAGCTTTTCTCCGTAATTGGATTGCAGTTGTGTTATTTCGGTGAAACGGGATCTTGGTGCAGATTACATCGTGCAGAAAAATCCGTGGCGATGCACTGAGGAAAATCTCCACTAGTTGTCACTCAATCCCCATTTTAAAGCTGATTTCAAGACCAGTTCGAGCTTCTTGCTCTAAGAATCATGTCCTGGGTCCCAATTAGCAAATATGCTGGGACAGGTTTTGCCATGGAGCATCTCTAAAATGTGGTGATAGGAATAGGTTTAAATCCAAGGGATGGCAGCCCGTGCAAGTGTTGTTCTGTGGGTTTTGGCTTTCTAAATAATTACCCTTAACAGGGCATTGTCCAGGGTGGGAGCTAGTGAGGGGCATGGTGTGGGAGCTGCTGTCCCCATCCTGCATGCCAGCTCCTCCCTCTGGAGAGGTGATGATCCTGATGGATGTGTTCCCTCCAGGAGGACAAGTTACAGAAGAGTGCAAAGGGTACAGTGGTGCCAGGGTTGGCTTGTGATCAATGTTTTCTTGGGTTAGCAGGACTGAAAAGGATTGTGGCAAAAGTGTGCCAGCAGTGATGAAGAGGAAGGGGCTCAATAGGGGTATTTTGCAGTTTATTCCCAGGATGGTTTTCTTTCTCTGTTTTCACATTGAGCTAGCACCTTGACTTTTAACTTGAAGATAAACTCTTACACAACTCCATGTTTTGCCTATTTGTAGTTCTTTGGTACTTGTATTCAAAGCCAGCGTGAGTTTGAGAAAAATAGTAAATTTCACAAACTTGATAAACATCTTTTTTCTTCTTCTGTCTGTAGCTCCCCTGCCACAGGTTTAGTTTTGAAGCTCATGTATTTTATTGTTTATGATGAAGTAGTATTGTGTTGAACAAATCATGTTCTGCACCAGTTGGTGCTTGATGCTGCGAAGAGAGGAAGGAAGAACTACTGGTTGTCTTGAAAAGTTTGCTGTCTGAGTGAATCACAAGAAAATGCAAACATGACACAATTCAGACTTTTAATTCTTTGTTATATTTGCAAGGTACTAGTTGGTGATGGAACCTGGGAGCAAGAGCACTTAGGATGTCCTGCACCCTGCCCCCATGTGCTCACGCTGTCAGGACCATCCCGTGCTCTACCCTGTGTACACTGGAGAGAGCACAGAGCAAAGCAGCCTGAGTTGCTGTGGCTGGAAAGGTCTGACATATTCTTGTTTCTACAAATCAATTGCTGTTTCCAGTCTGTCAGTGCTTGAGTAGAAGTAAAGCTTGTTTAAAAGGGGAAAAAAAATCCCAACAAACGACAACAAAAAACAAACCAACAACAACTAAAAATTACCCCAAGTCCACACACAGAATCAAACCCCCTCCCATTTTTCAGGATTTAAAGATATTTCCTTTTTAAAGTAATGAAACGGAAAGAATTTGTTTTTCAAACTCTTGTTCATTGTAATGGTAAAAGTGTTATCCTTAGTTACTGCTATAAAATTTAATTGAAAGTGTTCTGCAATCCATTCTCCTCTTCTCTTGAAAGGAGTAAAGAAAATCAGCTCAAATTGAATTGCTTTCAAGGCATTTCTTCCAGGTTAGGGAATGTTTCCTGCTCCAGCTACCCATTTCCTTTGAAATAATTATGTTTTGGAAATGCTGTGAGCCCAGACCACCAAAATGAATGTCAAGAGAACAAGGGTCTGTTTGAGACCAATGAGCAGGTTGTTCATGCATTTGTATCCCAACTATGTTCATGCATTGTATCCCTTACTATGTTTTATTTTTATATAAAAGATCGGGGTATCTATTTGCATGACAAATTTGTGTCTTTTTATCTCTATTATATCAGCCAATAATTTGATTGCTTTTTGAAACTTTTATTACACATCTTGTCTAATATTTTCTTCATTCTTTAATTTTCTAAAAGCCATTTGAAAACCATGGAGATTAGGCAATTCCTTCCTCCACATCTTACATTTTAAATGTAGGGGAAAATAATCAGAAACTTCTCATTGCTCTTGATTGCCTTTTAATTATTTTATGCTTTAATTAAGTCTCACTATTCCTCTTTAAGGCTATTGTTCAGGAACTGTTTTAGTAATCCTGCACAAGCAGCATCTGTGAAAGCTTTTGGTAGCTGTTGCCTTGGTAAGGAGAATTTTCACTTTTAAAAGCATGTAACACATGATGAATTTTGGTGCCCTGTGTCTCCTGGGGAAGCTGTGGTGCAAAAGACAGAACCCCAAATTTATAGAATGCCTAGGAAAAAAGTTCTTGAGGCTGGAGCAGCCTTACCTGGAAATAATGGTTGTACTCATATAATGACCATTTTCATGGTTTATGCAGCACAGTTCAGAATGCATTAGCCAATTTGATGACATTCTTGATCCAAGCCTCTTTGTAATAACATTAGAGGTGCCAGACGGTGACTTCTAAGCTGCTTACATCATTGTCTCCTGTGGTAGCAGCAAGTCTGAGGCAGGGATCAATGTGCTGGGATGCATGAGACAGCTCACACCTGCCTGCCTGCATGGTGTGAGAGGGGGGGCTGCTGCCAAGGCCAGAGGTGCCAGTGCTCCCTGTGACACCGGTGTAATGGCACCTTGGCACCTGGAGGGTCTCTGTCCTTCAGCTCGCTCCCTGACTCTTCAACTGTTGCGCGAATTTCATTCTACCACGGCTAGACCTGGAGCTCCAGGGAGAAATCCCTGGGTCACTGTACGTGATAAATTGAACAACTACAGCTGAGAGTAAGTCTGAACTGCAGCTGCTTAACTAAATTTAGAGTTTAAGGATCCCTTTGAAGAGAAGTTTGAGGAGCGGTAAAGTTTTCCAAACAAGGTCCATGCTGTGGCAGTGCCTAGATAACTTGGTAGCAAGGTGAAAGAAGCCTGGGAAGTTGCAGTAGCATTGTGGGAGGTTTTACCAGCTTGTCCACTACACTGAATGTGCACTGAGTTTGCAGATTTTGAAATGAAAGTGCATCTCCATCTGCTGTAGTTAACCTCTCAGTAGAATGAGCCTCCATCTCTTTGGCTGACACCTGTAGAACATCCTGGTTTTTCCATAAAACTCATGTAGGTAGTATCCCTTAGCTCAAGGGATTGCCATGAGCATGGTATCATTTGGCTGAACACCTTATGGTGATCACTCTCTCTTTCACAGAGAAGCAGAGATGATGTGCTCTCTTTGTTTGTGTGTATGCAGAAAAACCCAAGTAGTGTTGGTGTACAGCACTTCAGGGTTGAAGTTGTGTACAGCTGTGTCTTAACCCTAGCTGACATTTTGGGTATTCAGCTGTGAATAAGTGAGAGTCTGCCTATCAGTTCATCAGGGAATCTAGTAAATGAGGAACCATCGTAATTAAAATCTTGCTGGTGTGAAATCCTACTGAAAATACTTAGCATGTGCTATGCAGCAATCCTTAAATACTTAACAAGCTTTTGACTTTCTGATGAGGACGTAAACATCAGTATCTCCCTTGCTCCAGAGATTGGTATGCGGAAGAGTCAAGTGACTTTTCTTTGTCATATGCAGTGAACCAAAGCAGAGTTCTCTAGGGTTTTAATGTTGGAGGCTCCCATACATGCAGTCACAGTTATTACAACTTATAGAGCAAAGTCTTACCTGTTGTAGGTAGAATATGAGTTTTAGGAACTTGTCATTCAAGGAGAGATCAAGTTTTTGAGAGACTTTTTCTGGAAGAAATGAACACTCTTACACTGTTGAGGAAGAAAAGGAGCTCTACCTCTTTCTTCCACAGATTTTTTTTTTTTTTTCCATCAGTGAAAGAGCAGAACTGCTTGGTTATTAAGGAAAGAAATTTTTCCTCAATCAAGAATATAAGGACACTTTGAAAAATACAGGTTAGAGCCTTATGTAGCTTGTAAACTGTATCAACATGCTGTATGAATGGCTTATTGTAGAAGCAAGATACTTGAAAGCAGATCAGTAGTAAAGTGTAACCTGATCAAGATCTGTTTAAAAAAGGAGTTGAATAATTGCTGCACATTGTAAAATATTTGAAGTGGAACATAAAAGACTCCTTCACCTTCATGGAAATGAAAATTGCATTTCACATAAGCTCCTGGAGACTGATAGCCAGAACCTGCCTTTAAGCTTGGAAGAGGTGACAGGGCGGAAATCTGAGATGAATTTGGGGCTTGTATAGCCCAGGGTATATATTATGAATAGACTCTGAGAGAGTCAAACAGGCAAACATTGATGAAACTCAAGAGAGAAGGAAAACTATGAAAAACTGAAAGAAATTTAAATTCAATCTTAATGAAAGTTTCTGCTACTTCAGTGTATTCTGATAGGTTTTTTTTGTGGCATCCTGCTTACCAAACTGTATCTGGAAAACCAAATCATGCTTAGAGAAGTCATCTGGAGTTCTGCTGTGATAAGTGTATCTCTAATTCAATTCAATTCATTCTCTAATGACAAAACATTTAGTCAGAACAGCTGACAAATATATGTATGGTGTTCCTTATTCTTAGCTCTAGGTTTACAAACCTCCATTGCAACACCATTACAAGATTCATAGAATTGCCATATTTTGGCTTTTTTTTCTACAAGAAAGCTGATTGTGAAGTCACTGAAATATGGGTTATTTCTAAGAGGGCGTCTGACTATTCCTAATTCTGCAGATGAAATAACTGATCACATACTGCAAGTATTAACTGAACAGGCAACAAAATAAATACAAGCCAATAAAATTTGCTTATCTTCCAGCTGAAATGTAGCTGTGGAGGGTGACTGTGATGTTAATTTTGGGTAATGCAAGAAATTATATTGTATTTATATGTATATAAATAAATAATACAATAAAGTTTGAAGGGTAGAAGGAGGAATTGATAAGACCCTTCTGTGAAACTTGAGGAAGACTGTGAGCACAACCCATATAGTGCATTTGTTATTATTTATAGACTTTTATTTAAAGGTTTCTAGGTGGATGAGTTCTAAGACTTCTGTTGTCCTTAAAGAGTTCAGTCTGGCAGTCAGCAAGTGTGTGGTGATGATTCATCAGGTGTAGTGAGCTTGAATAAATTTTTGACAGATGCAATTAAGCTGTGTGTCTTAGCAACATTTTTCTTAGCTACAGGTCAATGTACTCTCCATTTGTTCAGGGCTTTCTCTTAAGTGACAAATGGTGCAAGACAGCTGTTTTGGAAATAGGACTCATTCAGTGTCAGAGGTGAGAAAACACTTTTATTGTGTGTAATGGAAAGGCTAACATCAGGGTCCACACAGAGGGAGCTTTAGGAAGCACTACAGCTTTATACTATGTAGGAGACCTATAGGGAACCTTTTATTGGTGGGGGGGAATAATTAATCCTTTTTCCCTTAGTCCTTGATCTCTTGTAATAGAGAATGAAAGAGGCATTCTTACATCATGTGATAGTTTTATCAGGAATTTATTTCCTCTTTTCCTTAGTCTGTATGCATGCTGCACACTGGGAGTTGTATAAAGCAGATGACTTCATATCTCATGATGGATTTCAAATAGTCTTTGCTCTTTTGTAACAGTCCTGCAGACCAATATATGTATGCAGAAGATGGCAAGGAACAGAGGAATGCATGTCCTCTTGGAGCCTGTGTCTCAATAGACATGTTCAGAACTTAACAATTGATGGATTTTTTTTTTTTAGTAATTCCTTTTGGAGCCATCTAATGGCACAAAACATGATTTGGTGTTGATAATTGGAATTACTTAAAAGAACTGTCATTAAAATGCTAAGCCTGTAGGAACTGTATTCATTGGGAAGTAAAAAATGCCAGATGTTTCAGGTATAGTAGATGTTGAGGAAAGATTAATTAATAGTTTGTGTAAGAGTGTATTTTCTGTGACTAAAGCTCACACACTGAGAAAGTGATTAAATCTGTTTATTAAGGATTAGTGTACAAAAGTCGTTGAAAAAGTGGTTAATGAGTTTTCACTGCACTGTTAATGAATCACATAAGCATAATGAATTTTGGCTATAAGGTAATAAGCATAGTGAATTCCAGCTTTTAAGGTGTCATTCACTGATTCCCACTATCTTGTCCTGTAGTCTTTAGGTATTTATCTAAATATATATATAGTACTATATTTGTATATATGTTAGTATGTATATATAAAAATAAGGTAGAGCAGCCTCCTGGATCTGGATTTGTAGAACAAAGCAGTGCTAAAGGACTCACAGTGTGCTGGCCTGCACTGTCTGCTGAGATGCTTGTCAGTCTGTGTGGCTACAACCGGTGTTTGAACAGGAGCAGTGACAGTGTAGGTGTGGTGTTTTCAGACAGGAACCTCGGGATAACACTGCCCTATTTCTCTGTACCTGGACAAAGAGAGATGCTCGTTCCTAGTGCAGTCTTTGTTACTCAACAGCTTATGCAAACAGCCATCTCTGAGACAGACCAATTGCATTTTAACAGAAAACTGCACATTTAGATGCTTAACTTCACTGCTTTTGGGGTATTTTAATTTGAATTTTTCTTCTAGAATGTGAAGCATCCTTGTTTCACAGTTGGCAGCTTTGTTTATTTTGTTAAATGTGGCATTTCTTCTTAGAGCTTTCACAGGCTGCTCAGCTCAAGGAACCTTCATGTTCTGCCTTCTGAGCCTTGGATGCTGCTTTTCAGTATGACTTGGCTGTGGTTTTGTCTGTGTGAGTTCATTTATTCTGTTAGTTAAAAAGAATCAACTTCAGATTTTGGTTTTCTGGAATTTATCCTTAATTCAGTTTAGAAATTGGTCCACCTTTCTCTTGATCCTTGTTTAAAATCAGTTGATGCAAAGAGATGTGGAGGGTAGAAGACCAGTTTTCTCTATCACTTCAAGATTTGTTGCAGATACTGCTTCCTGCTGACTTGGAGCAAAATCTGAAATTGTTGGGACTCCACAAAGGAGAATTCCATTGCTTCATAAATGTGTATAGGGAGATATTTGACTTAGTGTTTTTTGTTCTTTCACATTTCAAAACTGAAGTATTTAGTTTAGATTCTGTCATCTGAAGTGTAAATGTAATACCCATGAGGGGAAGAAAAAGGATGGGATTTAAAATAAGGGAAAGTAATTTGAAAATTAAAAGTTGAGCAAAACCTTTTTTCTTACGGGGCTCCACAACATGTATCCTGAGTTTTTTTTTTTTTTTACTGTTGTCAGTGTTGCTCTGATTTTATGAACACTAAGGTTTTGGTAGAAATGCTTGTACTGAAGAATTGTGGATCTTTTGAAATGCATTGTTTTCCTGTGGTTGCTGTTGCATTAGTGTGATGCACAGAGGCGGAACTTAGATTAGGTCTTCAATAGTGCTGATTGGAATCCTTGAAATTGAGAATATTCCAATAGAGTTAGTGTATTTCAACACATAGAGCAGCTAATCCTGACCCTCTTAATGTCATTGACAAAACCACAGTGAGCTTTGCCCAGCTGAGGATTTCATTTGAATGATTTCAGGTTTTGCTTTCTCTGTTAAGCTGGAGCTCTTTATTTCCGGGGCAATTGATGAAGTGACTTTGTCTGTGTTTGTTTAGGCTTTGCTTTAAAAGTTGGTTTCTCGCTTCTGTTACATATCTTTGGCTGACTTTCCCATTCTGTTTTTCCCTTTACTATTGAGTCCAAGTGTGTGTAAGTAGGGAGGAGGCAGGAAATGGTTTACAAATGAAATGAAAATGAACACCCCACACAAGTCCACCAACTTCATTCACTTCCACAGCATCATGTCAGAATTAGGAGTCTGAAGCCTCTCCTAAAGGCCCTGTCTCTACATTGGCAGTTTCCAGCCCCACAAGGCTATACTTAAAAAACCAAACCAAACAACAACAGTAACAAGACCTCACAAAAAACCCCAACCAAAACACTCAAGTCCATAGCCTCTGGGTTTTGTTTCTGTATGGGCAAACACTCTGGACCTCTCCAGGAGGAGTCCCTTTCACCCAAATCTAACCTAGAGTCTAAATGCTGAAAAAATATAATTGATAAATCTGTTGTTTCTTATGGCTCATGTTGTATCTGGACTTAAATAATTTTAATCTTATGGTACCAGTTCAGGCTCTCTGGAAGAGAAGAGGTTCTCCACTGTCCCAGAGTTTGCTTATAATAAATTACTTCAGTTTGCTTCTTAAGACTTGTTCAGAGAACTTTTGTTAGAATGCTAACTGGCATTCAGTGAGTTAAATGCAGTTGCTGGCTCTTATTATCAGAGGCACAGTTATCTAGGAACAGTTGTGGGAAGCCTGATTGTAACAGCATCTTGCACACTATCCATGCTTGTGCAAGACAGTTTGTGCAAGACATGCTTGTGCAACTGCAAATGACAGTTTCTTCCTGAAAAGTGCCATAACATTTCGTAGCACTCACATGTGATCTTAATGGGAGTACAGGACAAGTTGTCTTGGTGCAGTGCTTATAGTTAACTCTAAGATGTTTGGGCAAACTCCTGGACTGTACAAATACCCTGTAAACTGTAGTTATACACCTGTATAATTGTGAGAACTGATTCTGCTGTCTGTTTGGCTTGAAGACATTGTCATGCCTGCCATGACACGGCTTGGTGGCCTTGTGCCCAGTTAGGATCTCATTGCACTGTGCTCCCTACAAACAGACTGTAAGTGGTGCTGAAGGATTTAGCATCTTGGTGGGCAAGATGGAAAGGAACTATCACTATACTCCTTTCAGAAACAGGACCCTAAAAATGGTAGGCTCAAGTCAGGTCTGAGGGAAACTGGCAGCTGGACCCAGCTCTAGGTCTCAGGTTGAGGGTCAAGGCTGGATGTCCCCTGCACAGAGCTCCTGCCTGGTTAAAGTACATGTTTCCCCCATGTGTTGTTTCATTAGTTATTTGCTTTTTCATCTTGTTACATAGCTTCTAAAAGTACTCAGCCAGATGGGGTGTTTGATTTGCTGGATGTTTCACTCTTTTATGTTTAGTTAAGTCAATACATGTCAATTTTTCATCTATAAAGGAGAGCTAAAACTCTCCTATTTAATGCAGTGCTGTAAGGATGAATTAGGAGGTTCGTTTCTCTTTTGCTGTGTCAGGAAGAGAGTTAGTATAATTTAGAGAATGGAAAATAAGTATTTTGGATCCAATCTTTCCTTCCTCTCTCCCTGTATTAAATATACTGTGTATCTGAAGTTTTGGCTCACACCTACCCTTTTAGGATGTAAGTAACACATTTTAAATGCATTACCTCTTTTGGATTGCACCCGTTAACACCTGCATATTTCCATTTTCTCTGACCTTGTTTCATAAGTGTAAGGATGTTGGTCTTTGTAGGCAACTTATATTAATATGACTCCTTAATTATTACGAGAGTGTTGGGCATGGTGTGTGACTTGAGATCAGGAGTCAGGCTGTAGTTCCCAAAGGGAAAAAAAACAGTCTTGTGGTTAAGATCAAAGGCTGTAGATCTTGCATTCAGTCTTATTTTAGCACATCCTTCAGTATCCCAAAGTCGTTTAAGTGAGGGAGCTTAAATTTCCCTGTCTAGCCTAGGTGTTGTAAGAATAAATTAATTGGTGGAGATGAGTCAGTCGAAAATGCTCTGGGACTATGGGTTATTTAAAAGCCTGAATTTATCACTGAGGCCAGACTTTTCTGAAGGTCTCAGCTTGGCTTGTAAGCTCATGCCAGTTGTTGTCTTACCACAGTCATTTAGGATTTGTGTCACAGTTTTGCCTAGAAGCCAACATGGACATCAATAATGCATTACACAAAGGCTTATTATCCAGGAGTTTTTGCCCTAAAGTACTTGCAGTCAAGTCAGAGGCAATAAATGGGTATGGAGAACATTAGAGAATGGAGAGAATGTGGCAGTGGAGTACACTCTCCCTCTGCCTGTCTGTCTGCCTATCTATCTATGGATCCATGTTTTGACCTTTCTACCTGATGAGATCCCTGATGCCAGGAGGAGGCAGTGAATATTTTTAACATTGTGATTGTAGCTTTAAAGTGGGGAGGAATCTCTCTGGCATCATTTTAAACAAGTGTAAGTAGGAGAGGTAGAGGTTTCAATAGCAAATTTCCTAGCAAGATCATTGCCAGATTAGTGTGCAGAGACCGGTCTGTCTGTGCCCTGCAAGGTATATTTCTGCCCTAAATTGAATTATTTTAGCTGTCAGCAAGTGCTTGATAATATAGTGATCTGTGCTTGGGAGATTCACTCTTTATATTAGTGTTGTATTGCATTCAGTGTTGAGGCTAGACAGAGCCACTCATCTTTACCTCATGGTCCCACGTGGACTCACTTAGCTTAGTCATGAGTGGGCAATTAAATAACAAGAGAGACCTTGTCAGCTCCAGGCATTAATATAAATCTTGGTGCTTGTAATACATTTACATGGCTCCCCCAGGTCTATCTGGACTTATAATCATCTCTCTTATTCACAGATCTTCTGGGATATTGACTGCTCGCTTTTGCTTTGTAGTTCTCTGAATCAGGATTTGGCCCAGGAGATAACCAGCAGTAAGTTTTTCTGACAGGCACTCAGTATGTATAAACACTTGCCCACTTTGGTGTGCACAGGCATTGCCTCAAGTAATACTAAACACTTTTCTGGGTAAACAGGGGCTCCTGCTTAGCAGGCAGCAGATTGACTTTACTCTCCAGTTTCTCTTGTTCAGATGCATTTTACCTTTAAATGGCTTGGAGATTTCAGTGCCTCATGGCTGATATGAGCCCTTCATAAACAGATCTGGTGATCTTTTTATTTAGAAAGTGCACATATTTGCATCATAAAGTCCTGAATGAGGAGGGGTCAGTGTGTCTGTTTCTTGCAGAGATTTCATTAAAAGCTTCTTCCTAGTTTCTTTACCCTAATCACCTGGAGATGCATTAAGGATATAAGTAGTAGTGTTGTGATCCCAAAGGAGGCATGATCCACTAGTTAAGATGGGTCTTGTTATGTAAAAGCCTTTGCTGATGATCTTGTGGAAGTTCCATGGCCTGAATGAGGCCAGGATTTTGATTTACCCTGGAGGAACATCTTACAGAAGGAAAGACAATCTGCAGACATGCTGGAACAGAATAGCAAAAAGGTGCTGTTTGTGCTCTGTTTTTCTCGACAAACAGCAGTTTTTTGTATTCAGGTTGGTGAGCTTGCCTTGTAAACATCAGTAAAGGGTCTGTAAAATTACACAGAAGCAGAGAAGGGTGCATGGCTGGAGTCTGGTATTTGATGGTTTTGATTTTTTCCTGTGCAGCCTTAGAAAATGCTTTTTAGATCTCAAAGGTAGGCAGAACTCTTCCATTCATTGCTGTTTCAGCACTGTTGTTTTACTATAAATAAATAAACACTGTGGCATAATTTTATAAGTAATCTGCACTGGGAGGTGGGGACTTGAGCCTTCATTCTTCCAAGCAGATGCACATTTTACTGGCTTTTACCAGAAAGATTGTCCAACTGCTGCAGAGCTTTAAAGGAGGTGTCACTTCTGGGACTTCTTCCCTTCTTTCCTCCTTTCCCTCCCTCGGTAGTTTCCCCCCAGAACAGCTGATAATGTTGCCAGGTACTTGCAGCTCTAGTGTAGATGTGTTGTGAAATGCAAAATTTACTTAAGAGATAATGTTAGTAGAATCAAATGTTGTCAGAGGCTGATGCCTCTCAAGCTATCTATAGGGAATTCAGGCTGTCAGTGTTTAGTTTGACAGCAAGAGACATGGATGCTGTGACAAAGTTTTGTTAAGGTGACTTTTTCTGTTTCTTGAAATGATTGGTGTGGGTTTCCTTGCTTCAGCTGATGAGTGTTGGTGCAGTGGCAGAAGCTTCCCACTCTGTATCTTCATTGATATTCTGATTTTTGGTGTGTTTTAAGAACCAGCTTATGTCAGGCTGCAGTCAGTTACAGACCAGTTGATCATGACACTAGAGGACTGGATGGGCAATGGCAGCCAGGGCTTGGCAGCCAATGTGTTTGTCAAATGCAGCTTTTGTCAGTATGTGGCTGGATATGGTCTTTGAGTGACTGGCAGAACTATTCAGTATCCCTTTGGACTCAGTATTGTCCTTGTGTGTATCTGAACCATTCACAGTGAATGAAGGTGGTGAGTTGTGTATGTACTCAACTGCAAAGGCAGAAATTAATTCAGTCTTGTGCTACAGCTGAGTGAGACCTGTTGGTGAGAGAGTCAAATGGCCTCAGTTGCTTTCTATTTTATTACCTAAACCACTGTGAACTTGCTGTGCTCCTTGCCATCTTTCTCTCACCATCTTCCCCACCTGTTCATTCCAGGTGAGTACTGATACAAGTGCCACACAATCTGTTAGAGCTTTGGGGTAACTCGGAGAGAAACTGCAATGTTAATTGAAGACAGAGTGTCAAAGGCTGGAAACACTCCCAATTTATGAAAGATTTATGTGTGTGCCTGTTTGTGTGCATTAGCCTGCCTGGTTGATATATTTTTTTAAGATTCAATTTGGATGATGACCACAGAACACCTTCTATTTCTGCTGCTGCAGAGACATATTTATTGCTGAAACTTTTATAGTGACAGCCACTCAGTAGTACATGTTTGAGTATTACTTTGCTGTTGACTACAACCTTTCAAGTCTTTGTTGTAACAACCACAGTAATAATATTTTCCCTTTTTGTACTGTGTCCATTGTGCTTGAGGTCAGCTGCAACCTTGCCAGCAGGTCAGAAATACTCTGCCTTAGCTGAAACATTAGGTGGAAGGGAGGTTCCCAACACTGTAAACAGTCTGCCTTTAGTAAACAGATACAAATTAATGAAGCCTCTACATTTTTCTTGCTCACACTTTTTGTCCTTTCCTGCAGGAAGGTTTATTGTCTGTATGCTGAATTGTCAGGCTTGGAGCTCTTTCTTGAGCACTATTTTGTTCCTGCACAATTCTGAATCCCAGACAAGGAGTTCTGCAGGGATGCATGCAGTGCAGACAGTGCTGCACAGGGGGCTGTATCCACTTTTCTCTCTCTGGGGGAGGGGGAAAATTCAATACTCACCCTGCAGGTGGGAATATGTAGGAGATATTAATATTCAGGACTATCCTTTGTATTTGTTTAATCATGCAGGTGCTTGGCTCCTGCTCCCTGGGACTCATCCATTCTCCCCCCCCCACCCCATCTATACTTCAATATGATCCTTACCACAGCTCTGGTTTCCTCTCATGAGCAGTCCTGTTAATGGCCATGGAGGGTCTTGGCACTAAACAAGCCCATGAATGTGTGGAGGGCAGGGACTTGCTGTGTGTTGAAGCCCCAGTGTGAATGTGCTGCACTTTTTTGTAAGGGGTGATCTCAAGTGAAGATGCTGTCATGCTAATGCTGGGTAAATGGAATTTTTGTGGCTGACCCATAAGTGAGTTGTCCCCTAATTCAACAGAGATGCAAATAAGTGATGTAAGTTATATTTAGAATGTGCAGGGAATATTTAATATAATTAATTAATGTGTAATGTAATTTGAAGAGCTAAAGATAGATTTCTGCCTTCATATTCCTTCTGAAAACTTACAGCAGAAGAGATTTGGTTACCTGCTGTCCTCAGAGTATTGGGCTTTGAATATTCATCCAGCCAATCTTCCTGATTGACTGACAATCCCAGGTGGCTGCATATACACTGACACCAATTCCTGCAGCAGGTTTCCTAAACTCTGATGCTACCTGCCTTTACCTGCAGGTGAGTAGCCACTCATCCTCCATCTCCACCAGAGGACCATGTGAGTGACTTCACATCAACAAAAGTTTAAGACACAAATTGTGTAATTTCTTCATCTTTATGTAATGGAGTGCTCCTTTTGAGATTCCTTGCCAGCAGGTTAACATGAGTTTGACAGCAGAGAATCACTGAGACTCGGGAAGTATTCACTCTGGTCAGGAGGTAGATATTCACAGGAGTGAAGGATTTATGCATGCACATGTTTTCCTAAAGGCAACCTCCTCTGCCTCTTTTTCTAGATTATTTTTTGTTGCAAGCCTATCTTTTTGCAGTGTGGCCCTACAGCTGGTGTCAGGTCACTTTCCCTTTAGTCCTGCTTCAGTCCCTGTGCCCTTGATCAGTTAGCAACTTTCGTGTACCTTCAGCTTACAGTTTCTCTCCTATCCCCATCAAATACAAGCAGTTTCTTACCAGTTTCCTTCCCACTGCCTGACCAGTTGCAATTTCCTGCTCTCCCCTTTGTTCCTGAGTCTTAGTTTGCTTTTTCCCCAATCCTTGCTGCCCTGTACAAGCTTTTAAAACTGCTTTGTGCCTTCATTCACCTGTTTGGCACTCTTCATGGGTGGTCTTGGACTCCTTTCCCAGGTTCACGTGCTGCTTTCTCTGCTGCAGTAGTGGCAGGGGGAGCTCAGAGTACTCCCACATGCATCTCCCACCTTTGCAGTGTTGAGCCCTGGGTATGGCCCAGCCTGGAGCTGGTGTTGCAGAACATTCCACCCAGTTCCTCAGCATGGTGCAAGCTCGTTGCTGCTGCTGGGCTTCCCGTAGGTGCAAAGCTGCAGTATAGTAGCTGGGTTATTCAGGAGTGTGTAAATTAGTCATATTTGGGCGGTTCTTGGCTGCACACTGTTCCCACTTAAAAATTAAAAAAAAAAAAAATCTGAAATGCTTCATGTATGTAAGATGTGCTGCTGCTTTCTGAAGTCATGTGGCACTCTAGGGTGTTGTTAGCACGTTGTCTTGTTAGCACTGATGTTCCTTCTCTCCCCCTGCCTTTTGAAGACCGAGAACCTGAGACAGAGTAACTGGTGCCTAAAACCATCTTTTCCTCCTTTTTCAAAATAAGATGATGACATGATAATGATTCTTTGAACAAGAATGAAGATAATGTAAGGCTGAGTAGTGAAATCAATTGATATTAGCCCAGTGGATGGAGAACTTTGAAAACTATCCTAAAAGAAAGTAAAAGCTCAGGAATCAACAAAAAGGCTGTTCCCAGAGGAAAAAAAAGTAGAGAATTGCTCTTACCTGTGGCAGCAGGCAGGAATTTCCTGTGACCCCTCCTTCACCTGTGCAAAGATGAAAGTTCAGAGATTCCAAGCAGAGATTTGCTAATGGCTAATATATGCCTCGGGAATGACAGTCAGTTATCCAAGTTGCTGTTGGTCCATGGGCTTGTGTAAGTTAAAGATCTTTCTGGCACATTTTCTTTTGGAGTGAGATGTAAATGACTGAAGAGGAATTTAATGGAAGGGCAGCTACAACCATCCTGCATCCATCTCTCACAGTGGCTGTGCACTGCTGTCAGGACTGCTGTCACCATGGGTGTGTCTTAGAAGAGCATCAAGCCATGTCAGGGGTCTTAGGGGGCCTTCTCAGACCCAGCCAGTTTCTTGTTATTATAATCTGAAGTACCTTCCCCACTGTTTCCTCATCTGTGTGAATCAACAGTGACCCTTGGTGGTTAGAAAGGCTCAGTGCCTGCTGGTCTGTCATGCATAGCCTGGCCAACCTGAGTATGTCTCCTGAGAATCTGAATAATGTGGGCATTGACTAAAGCATTGGGCATCTTATTTCACAACTGATCCTGCTGGTGTTCTAGGACAAAAATCTCTATCCAGCCCGGTTTGCATGGAATCTTAGTTTCTAAATGGAAGATCTGAGGAGGAAACTTAAATCCCACTCTTGGGCTTTTGGGTGATCACTTTGATGTATAGATTACCCCGCTGCTAAAATGACTGTAGATCCATGGCATTGTCCTGTTTGAAGGAAAGCACAGGCCTTCACTCCACACAAAGAGTTTTGGGAAGAAATACTCTTTAAGGCCCCTTTGAATTCATAGAGTCTGGCTTGGTGAAATTTAGCATCAGGCCATAACCTGTCATTGGCCCTGATTTTCCTTATAGAAATCTCTCAGCTGAAACAGATTTCCTTGTATTGCTGTGCCTTGCTGTGGCTATAAGACGACTGCACACTCACAGTGAGCTGTTATTCTGATGGGTATAACTGATGACAATGATGATGCTGTGTTTTTACAGTTCAGCAATCATTTCTATTCCTTCTTGAACCTGGGCTGTGCTTCAAAACAGAATTTAAGTAGAGTCACCACCTGTTCATTTTTCAGCCAGACAATCTGCTTTTTAAATATTTCAATAAAAAAAAAAAACCCAACCCTCTTCAGGAGAAGTCTATTTGTTTTTCTGGCTGGCATCTGATTCCTGGCTCATTTTCTAGCCAAGTGGCATCTCCTCCTTCTCCTCCTCCTCTTTACAACTTCTCTTCTGGCTGCTCAGTGTAACACTTAGCACATGATGTGGCATCACTGGAAGCTGTGTTTAAACTATTTGAATTCAACCAAAGTAGAGTGGGAGTAAAATTTTCAATTTGTTCCTACTCTTCAAAAATAAGTTGTTAGTTAATGTATATAATACATCATTATGTTGGTAGAGATTATACTAAATTTGAGGCAGGGGAATGGTTAAAAAAACCAATTCTGCCTTTCAAACTGGTGGACAAGTGAATTATTTATGAAAGCTCTCAAATAAGCTTGAAGAATAAAGACACTACTGCTTCATAATCTGGAGCTAGTTCTTGTTATTTTGTTTGCAGCAGTTTTTTATACTTTGCTCTAAACTCTCTGCTGAATCTGGCCATGGATGTTGGATCATGAAATAAAATTAGGAGTTTGAGGACTTTGTTGTGTAAGAGTTGTATAGCAAACTTCTGCTTGTGTTGTCCCATAAAATACATACATTTTTCCTATGGGTCCAGTACAGGGGTCTGCAGAGACCTCTGAGTGTATCCCTTATAATGTTTGAACTGGGATTTCCAAGTGGTCATTTGGAATTTATAGTTTTGTTGGCCTTATTTTTTACATGAATTATATTCTTAGAGTCATAGCATCTACAGGGCTGGAAAAGACCTTCAGGACCATAAGAGTCCAACATTTGACCATTCACCACCTTGTCAACTAAACCATAGCACTACGTGCCACATCCAGTTGTTTGCTGAACACCTCCAGGGATGGTGACTCCCCTGCTTCCCTGGGAAGTTCATTGCAATGCTTGACCATCTTTTCTGCAAAGAAATTCTTCCTGACGTCCAACCTGAACCTCCCCTGTCACAGCTTGAGGCCACGTCCTTCTGACGTGTTTTGGGTTGCCTGGGAGAAGAGGCTGACCCCACCTGGCTTCTCACTCCACTCCTTTGGGCAGGTGTGGAGTGAGGTGGTCACCCCTGAGCCTCCTTTTCTCCAGGAGGAACAACCCCAGCTCCCTCGGCCTCAGTGGTACGAATAGGAGCCTCTTAATTTTCCAATCTGTTCTATCTTAGAAATAATACTTAGGCCACGACAAAAATTGAACAGAGAATGAGTATTTCACTGGAAATTAAACAAGATAAAATTTTGAAAGCCTACAGTGATGTAAAGAATTTTGTTCAGGTTCATTCTTTAGGCTTTTAGTGATGTGAAGTGTTTTTATAGATTAATGCATGTGCTAGTTGTAGAATGAATCCTTCATATTGATGGTAATGCCTGTTGTCTAAAAGCACTTTACAAAGGTGATCAAGTCTTTTGCTCTAATTTTACAGGGAGATGTCTTACCCCAGATCACAAAGCATGTCAGCTGGAGTGGCTCTTTTCTTGAGGACACGAGGTCCATTCCCACCCCAGTTTATAACTCTAAGGCCTCTCTCTGGGCCTTCCCTCCCTGCTGTGCTGAGGACAGATGACACGTACCAGCCCTGGCATCCCAGCGTGCTCCTGGCATCCTATCGTGCTGGAACAGGAATTGCACGCTGCACCTGTGCAATAGCTTTCCATGGTGATCCCTACCAGCTAAAAAATATTAGAGCTCCCTAATCTCCTGCATTGTGTATATAGTTGTGAAGAAGCTTAAATTTATTTTGGATGATCTCAAGAACTGGTGAACCGTAATCCTGTTCTGTTCAGGAGCTCAGGTCAGATGTGAGCTGGTGATGTGACATCTGTCAAATGAGATGTTTCCCTTTCAGCCATTTGGGCTCTTGAAATCACTCAGTGAATTTCAGCTTTCAAAGAGATAGGTAAATTATGAGACGCACTAGCCTTTCAAGTCCACGTACTGAGACAAGAGCATGTCATTTGGCCTCACATGGACAAGTTGATGTGTGGGCTTCCAGTAAATTGATGAGGTGCCCTTGTAAGACTGTTGTCCTTGAGGGAGTTCCTGCACTTTCTCACAATCTTCAAACAGAATGTGCCTGGAAGAAATGTCAGTTAAACTGAAGCCCCTCCAGGGCAATGCTTTTGTTTATTACAAAGCACTGATGTATGAAATAACAGTGCTATAATCATCTGTAAATGAACCACGAACTAGGAGAACATCCACGAACATTTTATAATGGGATATGTTCTCTAAAGTTGCGGTTGGCTGGAATAAATCAATAGCCCATGGAGTGCACTTTTTATTTTAGTCCTAAATGTGCAAAAGGCAGTTTTAAGTGGCTCTGCTTTTGAGAGTGCAGACTTTAAAACTTCCTGACTCCAGCCATTTTCAATGCTTGAAATTGTGCACTAAGTAAGTAGTAATAAATTTCCTGAAAATGTAGTAGGCCTTTCATCTTTATCTTCTGTGACTTATTCAAAGTGGGAAAATAATTACAGCTCCATGTTTCAGGGAGCATTGTTCTCTGTGCCAATGTTTAATGACTTTTTGGTTAGATACCATTCTCAGCTCATCACTTTTGAGCCATTTGTTGTTTGTCCAGGGTGCTTTCCGATGAAGGAAGAGAAGAATGAGTTGAAGTAGATGTAGCACCAAAGTGTAGGTTGATGTTTCAGCACAAAGACTGGACAGCAGAGGAATTACTAGGTTTTTTTTTGCTTTAGACACCTGCCAAGAAGTTGTTAATTCATAAAGATTGTGGAAGCAAGGAATCTCCCAAACTGTCTTGTGAGCAGTGCTCATTTACCATTTCACTGCCTGCGCAGGATGAGTATCTCCTTGTAAGCCTTCACACTTCTCTGCTTATTGTGAGCTTCAGCTGCTCCTTTCCCCCATGCTGTGCCTTCACACCACAAATTGCTTCCCAAAGCTGCCATGGTCTCTGTTGATTCATCTGTTCCTTTCCCCATCTCACTGGATACAGTCTTTCCATTTTGCATCTCTTTTTTGCAAGCCATCTTTGCTTTTGATTGAAACTACATAACACCACTTGCCTCACTCCAAATTCATCCTGCATGCTGTGTGCCAGGTTATGCAATGTTTTCTGTTCTAATGAACACTGTTTCAAAAATATGTTGCTTTACTGTTTTTGGTGAAATTGTAAGGATCTCTTCTCATTTGCCTACTTAGGCTCTGCTGTTAATCAGTGGTGGTTCTCCCTTGATAGCTGTAGTCCTCTAGTCCTTTTAAGTATAAGGGTTTATGAGGGTTATGGTAAAGGTTGTGGCAAGTTGCTTCTTGTCTAAACAGGACCCCCTGTTTGGGATAGATTTGTTACTGCTGTATTCTAGCTGGGAAATGTAAGTCAGAGCAAGGTTGCTGATGACAGAAAAAAATCAATTGATGACAGAGGAATTTATGGTCCATCACAGAAAACAGAATGGAAGCTGTGATTTATATATTTAGTTGCTTTAATCAATATGAAAAAATAAAGTGTGGCGTTATACATGGGGCTCCTGGCAGTGAGTGATGATTGTGTAGTCTGTACATATCTGCCTTGTAGATGAGTCTTTCCTGGGAGGAAACTTGTGGACAATGGACAGCATTTTAATCACAAAGGTGGGTTTTAAAAATGTGTATTCGTGAATGGTAGTTTTATGACAAAATACCTTGACAATAAATGTAAGCACATTGGAGTAGAAGATGGATTTCCTGTTTCTCTCTCGGGTGATCCTGCTTTTGTTAGTTGTTGGCTGTTGGTGAAAGCCACTGTGTGGTTCCTGGTTCATGCTAGTTTTGTCTTTCCTGTGGCTCAGAATGTCACCACTGAGCATACCTAGGTGTTTAAGCATGAACTAAAAAGCAGAGGAAGTGGAAATCTTTTTCCCAGCTTGCCATAAGAAAATGAAATTGCTCTGATGTCAGATGGGAAACATGCCAGCCCATGGACACAGAATACAAATGTACAGGAGGGACTTGTTGGATGGAGGTCTGTGCAAGGATTGGCATCCTTTTGGGTCTGGGCTGTGCATACTCTGATATGTTGTCACTGTGCAAGATTTTGGGACAAAACATTCCACTTTGGGGGAGAATTGCAGTATCACTTTCCATGTTCTTGGTTTCTGTTCTGGTTCATGGGCATCATGCCCGGCTATTGCAGAGCAAGGGTTCGGGGTGGGAAGGAGTGGGAAAGGAGGCTTATGTCCTCCTAGATCCCTGTCAACACCAACATGCAATCTGCTGACTAACTTGGTGTTTTGCACTGTTACTGAATTGCAAATGGAGAAACGTCTGTGATATTGTACCATAACTCCAAGAATGGAGGGTATGAATTCACAGCTCCAGCTACATACTAGGCTTGATATAAGTTAGCATACCCAGGTGTCTTGGTAAAATAGAATATATTTAACCTGACTTTTCCTAAATCTGAGAAAATTTGGTATTTTTTGGCTCATCTTTCTTTATGTCCCCATAAACTGAGAAGAAAGAGAAAGTAGGGAAAATTATTGGTATGGTAAGTGGAGATCACAATAAAATTGTGTGCTGGGAGTCACTCTCAAGTGCTAGATAAAATCTAGACCTTATTTCCTCTATGCTTAAAAGAGATAAAGCATTTAAACTTCACTGATGCCTGCTGTAGTAGCAGTTGGTAGTGATCTGGTGCTTTTTTTGGGAGAGAGAAGAGGAAATACCCCCTTCATTGAAAGGAAAAGGGAATGTTTTCATTAAAATGGAATGATCTCAAAGAATAAAGGACATTTCAGTTGATGTCTTAGCATATTTTTGAGTTGTCTTCAATAGCTGTTTTTAAGTAATGGTGGCATCAAATTCCCTCTGAGCTGAGTCTGCAGTTTCTTGAGAGCTGCCTATGACAGATATTTGTTCTTGAAGTGTCTTTAGCAGAGGCATTAAGCAGGTTAACACATGTTGATGCTTCACAGTCTTCCAGATGCTCTGCTGGTGTGGTTCAGCAGCAGGACTGATGTATTACATTGCCTTCTCTCTCACTGGAGATGGGCAGTGCTGAAGCACCTTTACTAAACAGCAAACAAAAGGCAGGGGCTGCTACTGGGGGAGCAAGTCAGGCCACGGGGCCAGTCAGCACCTTCTGGTTGTGACAAGCTCTCAGCATGGTCTGCTGCAGCAGCCACAGCTTTGTCACACACACAAGACCAACACATCTGGACCCTCCCCATATATTCCTGTACTCCCCTATTTCCTGTGGTGCCTTTTGGTATTCTTTGTCTTTATGTCCTACTGGATATCAAGATTTACTGGCCTGCTGTCTCCTGGGATTAGAGAGAAAAAACATGTGCTGCCCCTCTGGCATGAAATGGGATGTTTAACAGGGACCATTTCTAGCACTGATGCATAGTTTTATCATCATCAGTACAACTGAAGTTAAGGACAGTAAGTGCTGCGTGTAATTCTTGACTTGGAACCAAGTCAAGAATTAAAGGTTTAGGACTTGCATGACAGATTTAACACATGGCTCTTGATAACAAAAATAGTGAGGACATGTACCTGCTTCTTCTGTGTCCAGATTCAAGCTGGCTATGTATCCTCTTTCATGGAGCACTTATTTCCTGAAGAGTGATTTCACTTATTACCACTGTTAATGAGATAGCTTGTGGGTAGGCAAGCTGGGGTTCATATTTTACATTTCCATACACTGTGTTGTATGGAAGGATGCTCCTCTGCTTGCTGTACCAAAACTTTAGTACAGTGGAGTGGATTTGCCTGGCTTCTCCTTTCTGTACTAATTTAAGAGAGGCAGGCAGCCTCTGAATTGCCTTACCTTTTGCAATAATGTTTGTAAAGTTCCTTATCGACACATTTACAGTCACTATCTTCTTCAAATTTAAATATTTCCCACTCAGATAGTCCAGCTCAAAAGTCCTGCCCAAGGCAAAAGCATGCCATAAAAACCCAGTGCAAGATAAATGGGCCCTCCTGGATGCTGAGTGATGAGAACTGTATGTATTTGAATAGTTCACAGAGACTGCAATTTTCATTGTCTTTAGGCACCTCTTATAGATCTTTCATTCTCCTTTTTCGTGTTGCTCTTTTTCATAGTTATAGTTCAAAAAAAGTTAACCTGCACTTGCATAAGGTGAAGAAACTATGGAACATGAAGATTTGAGTTTCCCTAGGAGCTTTCACCGTGGTTTTTGTACACCCACACCTGTGCTTTAGTAGCTGGTTTTGAAGCTAACACCAGTTAGGCCAACCTAGCTCCTGGCTGTAGGAGATAGGATAGCAAGGTAAGGATAGGTGTTGCATGCCTGTCTTTATAGTGAGAGTAGTCTTGGAGATAATTAATGGCAGTAGGCTGCCCGAGTCCATGTAGCTCCTCAAATCTGCTGGGATGGGAAGGTGAACAAGGTTAGTGTTGGGAATAGCCAGCTAATCAGTGCCTTCCAAGCAGTGGACAACTCTGCATATACTTCATCTCTTTCTCCCCTTTAAACCTCAGTTGATGCTAATACTACTGGGGAAAGATTTTTGAAATTATCCATGAGTGGCTCTTTTACATTTCTGTAAAAACTCTGAAGTTTCTAATTGCTAATGTTTAGTGAAAAACATGACCAATAATTTTAAATCCTAATAATCTTGCTTTCCCCAGACTCCTGCGTGCACAAAATAATCTGTTACCAAACTGATGTGGTACCATTAACAGATATTTTTCATGCATTTTTTTAAATGTATTTGTGGCCTTTCACACTGTTAGTGCACACGTGGGTGCTTTTGATGAAGCAGGCAGCTGTCTTTGAACTGTTTGAAATAATTGAGCAGATGTATGGCTCTGCCACACATCAGCTCAGTGCAAGGCATCCCTCCTGTGCTGTATAAATCAGGAGACTTGAGGAGCAAATATACAGTGCTAAACTTCATTTCCTCATTTGTCTTTGCCACATTGTACCCCCCTGGGGGGGATAATATTTTGATGGGTGCATAAAGTACCATTAACTTTAACATTATCATCAATCATCGTGACAAAGGAGGACAAGTAGTCTTTGTACCTGGTCTTGCCACTTGTTTAGTCATCAAACCCTTTGGAAAATGATTGTAAACCACTTCTTTATTATGGCTGTGGTTCTGTGATAGTTTTTTTGACAGCAATACCTGTTTTAGCTACTGTTGCTCTACCTTGCACCCGTAAGGCATAACAGCATCTCTTTGTGTTCTGTGCAACTGCACATGCTGCCACCTTTCTCAGGGCTCCAGGTGGTTCTGGCTCACCTTTTTAGAGAAAATACATTTGCAGGGGGGCAGGTAGTAGGAAGGTTTCTTTTTTTGGTTTGGTTTTTTTTTGTTTTTTTTTTTTTAAGACTTCCTCAGTTCCTTAATCCCATTTGTACCTTGCTTTGTGAAGAGCTGACCCAGCACCCCCTGGGAGCCATGGGCCTGGCTGAAGGCAGATGTAGCTGTGGGCTGGGAGAAGAGGTGGAGTGGTTTTAAGGCACCCTTTTTAAAAAGCAGTGAACTAAAAGCCTGTAAACTAAAGCTTAAATGAGTAACCACTGTAAGTGTTGGTAGTGCTGCAGTATCAGGGACGTAATCAGGATTCTTTGTTGACAGCTCCTCTAATAGTCCTTTAATTTTTCCCTTGTTAAGATGACTTCCTGAGGGGGGGAAAAGAAATCATCAGGAGAAGTATGGTGTGTTGCAGGGCATGATAAGGATGTAGGCCAGCACTGTCAGAGGAGTGTCAAATTCAGGGTTGCACTCCAGGTCTGCTGCTCAGCTGAGAATTGAGGCAGCAGCAGCCAATTTTTATCAAGTGACTTTCTCAACATTAGCCTTTCTTGATGACATAGGACAACATATTCTTCCAATATATTTTCTTCCCTTTTTGCTTTCAGAAAGTCACTGCAGATGTGTCAGATTGTCTTTGCTTTTCAAAAGGATTCCTGTACCTCACAGAGTGATATTCACTATCAGCAGTAGGTTTTAATTTCTTTTTGTCCTTTGGATTATAATCCTGCCTCTTCCTCAAGCATGGTTTTTCTCTCCATTGAAGTGGGGCAGCTGATGAGTGGATGGTACTGCCTTGGCATTTACTTAGTTGCTTCTTAGGGGCAATTTTCTTGCTCCTTGGGTGAATGTGGTATGATGACAATCTTTAGTAGGAAATCAATATGTCATGTATCACCAGATTTCTTCCTGGATAACATTATTTTACGTTCACTTATGTTTTCAATACACACAAATGCTTAGAAACCCATGCAGCAGAAAAAAAGACAAGCACAGAAAGAAATGTCTGGCTTGTCATGCTGTTACTTTCTGCACACTTTTTCTTCCCCTCCCTTTTTTCCTTCTCCGTCCCTTCTCCCCATGCTAATCAACTAAGTTTATATTAATTCTTCAACAGCGAAATACATGAAATTGTTTCCTGCTGCCTTGTGTGTCTGGACAGTGCGTGACAACAGCTGAACAGGTTTTGAAATCTGGAGCAGTGGGAATTGAGTAGAACAACCTGGTTCAAGGGAAATCTGCCAAGAATGAACACAGGTTGTAATCTGATGGCTTTGAGTGGCATTTTCCATCTTGGCTGATTGAGTCCTTAAGAATTTACCCCAAAGAGAAAAATGGATCTGTGCCAATTCTAAAAAATCCGAGGGAGGAATTTGCATGCTCAAATCTGGGTGTTTTAGGCACCAGAATTTCCACTTTGAAGCTCAGTATTTCTGATTTAGCCTGCGTAGGACCTTATAGCTAGTGTTTTTCTGGGCACAAATTGGAAGCAAATTATTCAGCACATGCAGATCCATCATGTGCTCTCAGCATAAAGCACAACAGAGCATTTTGCTGTTGCAAATCAGTATAATCAGTCCTCCAATACCCAGCCTCTTTCCTGTATAGCACAGCAGCGAGGCATTTTCTTCTCCATGAAGATTGGGAAGCAAAACATTGGCCTTGCTGGAGGTGCATGGGCAGTGATCACAGGATGTGGGTATCACTCTAGTCCTCTGTGCATGTATACCAGGGAAAAGCCTGGCAAGCATTTGCCCACATTGAGATTCCAAACCAGACTCACAGCCATTGCAAATGAATGATCCCAGTCTCTGGCTGAGCTGGAAATGATTAATTGAAACCCTTGAGATACAGGACTGAGCAGATACAAGTGACCTTAGGTGACACAGAAATGAAGCCTTATCTTCAGCAAAGAGAGGGTTCAGCTCATCATTGTCTGCTGTTACAAACAGCAGGAAAGGAGAAAGGCACAGAAACTAGCCCAGGTAAACTTTACCAAAAGAAGGCAGCTAGGAAGAAGACGCCCACTATATATTTTTTATTTAACAACCACAATGCTGACAAACATTTAAGATGTCATGTGGCTGAGGCCAGGGGGGTTTTTGGCTATTTTTCCTTCAAGTACCCCTTCCTAAGGGTAGTCTTTGCTCTGTGCCTCTTTGTGTTTTGTCCTTTTTCAGTTTTCTTACCATCCACCATCAATGTTTCAGCTCCTGCTTTTACCTTCTCTTTATTTACCCTGATGTGTTTAGGGTCTGCACACACACAGTGGTTGTTACCCAGATTACTGGGCTGGTCAGTTATCACTGGGCACTGCAGGCTGTCCTTTATTCACAGGAAAGGAAAGAAAAACTTCCTTTTCACTCACCTGCATGCCTGGGCTTTACCTCCCAGAAACTAGGGGGGCTCTCCCAGGTTTCCAGGTATGGGAATGGTCTCTTACTGCATGTGCTTATATTTGAGCTGGTGTGTTCAGCTTGACTGGAGGTAGTGAGTACAAGAGTAAGGTAGACTAGGAAGAAGACCACTTTCCAGGCCAGAGATGTGTGGTACGTGCATGTGAACTCCTCCTCCATTGGGCGAGCCTGGTTTGTGTCTTGGTTTGTGTATGTGAAAGAAGCAGCTGTGTAGGAATTGCTGCAATTCCAGAGCTGGAATGCAGGTAATTATAACAGTAACTTCAGACTTCTGGGTAGTTTCATTGCCTCATAGAATCTTTCTGCAGGCAGAAAATTTGGCTCAGACATAAGGATTTTCAGGAATGTTCTTCTTTTTAATGTGTGTGGTGGAAACTGTAATTTAATTTGTGTGGCCGTCTTCCCTGTGGCTGTTGGAGATTGCTGCTTATTTCCCTGATAGTAGTGGCACAAGCAGTGCTTTCCAGTGTTTCCTTGGATGATTGGATTCCTGGCAAAGGCTGTCTGGAATAGTAGGTCATAGTGAAGTGAGGTCTCTCTTTTTGCTCTAATCAAAAAAGGCTGTGCCTAGAGGCTTGCTTCAAACAGCAAGAAAGGAAAGCAGAGGATAGAAATGAAATGTTAACATGACTATGTTCAAAGTGGAAAACATTAAAGGACAGGAATGTCAGGAAAGCACCATTGTCCTCAATGGTTGATTGCTTTTCAGCTTGTGATCATGCAAGAACACATCTCCCCTAACTATGGCAGCGTGTGCTTTCCAGCACCCTTGATCTGAGGAACTCAGAGCACAGTGAACACAGATGAGTTAAATCTGCAGCAGTTCTGTGAGGGAGATGCAATCACCTTGGGTCTACAGATGGAAGAGAGGAAGAAAAGTTCAGGTGCTTACCCAGAATCAGTGAGACAGAGACAAAGGTAGCATCTGAATGGGAGCTCTGGCTCCAGTCGAGCATACAGACAGCAATGAACCACACAGTGGTTATTAAGATGGGCTCTGCCTTTGCTTATTGAATAAATTTGCTTAGTTGAACAAGTGAAACTGTTTTTTTCCTGAAGCATTGAGCACCCTGTAGCTCCTCTGGAAACCTGCTGGAGTAGTGTAGCTCAGCTGTTTTGCAAATCAGATGCTTGAGAAAAGAGTATTGCACAGAAGAAACAGCCTCAACAGGGTAGAGTACTGGCAAACTTTCTGAGGTCATTTGGAGTGCACAGAGCAGCATGGGATCAAAGTTGAGCAGAAGAAATAGGAGATAAGGAAATGACTGGGATGAGAGTGAGAAGGACAAATGAGAAATACTGGAGAATGGTGGCAGAAGAGGACAGGTTTGATCTCACAGCAGAAAATAGTGGGAAAGTATGTATGATAGCCTGGAAAAAAAATCCCTGCCTTTAAGGAAATACAAAATTATGTAGTACAGTGGGAAAGTATGTATGATAGCCTGGAAAAAAAATCCCTGCCTTTAAGGAAGTACAAAATTATGTAGTGCAGCAAAGAGGAGTTTTAGAGAGGCAGTATAAGCCTTAAGATAGGAGGGCTTCTCAGGAACACAGAACTGTGCATTCTTCTTGCTTCCTCTCCCAGTGATGCACTAAATGTTGTGCCTTCCTGTGTGGTGGTGGTGTGATCTTGTCCAAGGCCTCCAGATACTGATGTAATAAAGTAAAAACAGTAATTTCTCTTAGTGTGCAATCAGCAGATTAAAAAAGGAGGGGAAAGAGTCAGAGGTGGGTGAGGACTGCGTAGCCTTGGTTATGGTCTTTATTCTTATAATCAAAATTTTACCCTGAAAGGGTTCCAGAAATGAGTCCTTGTCAGCAGATACAAATGAAAGCCTTATTCCTCATTCTTTCCCTTTTCCCCCTGTATCACTAATAGGAAGCAGATGTAAAAAGAGTTTTTTTCATAGGGTTTAATGTCTGACAGGGAAAATCAGGTATTGACTGATTTCAGAGTCTGTTTTGCCGTGACCTGGGTAGCGTTACATAACCTCATCCTTTGTGAAGATTGTTGAAGAACTCTGGCTATGTTCTTTTTGCTACTACTACTATTATTATTATTACCTTAAAAGTAATTAAATGTATCTGTGTAAGAGAGACTGGGTGAATGTGTGTGGAGGTGGAGGAGGAACTGAAACCTGTGTTGGTTGTTCCTGCTGGTAGGTCAGGGTTAGGCTCTTGGGCAGTAGTGGGAACCCTGAAGAAACCTCCTTTGAGGACTTCCTATTGGAGTGTGCACAGCATCACTCTGTCACTGGAAACTTATCACTTGGGTAGAAGTCCTGTGCTTCTGCTGCACTTTTAATAGATCCTCTTTCGTGCAGTAGAGCTTTACTACCTGGAAACCCCTTTGTGAGAGTTACTTAATAGACAATATTGAAAAATGTATTCTCCATAGAAGTGTTTGAAAAACATGTGGAAGTGGCATTTGGGATATTGGTTTAAAAGTGAGCACAGTGGTGGCAGGTTTACAGTTGGACTTGCTGATCTCAGAGGCCTTTTTCAATCTTAATGATTCTACAACTAAACAGGCTCAGGAAAACAATTGTAGTGCTGGCAATGCAAGAGCACCAATCCAGTATTTTTACATTGCCATGGCTTTTCCCACATGGCCTTGAATAATTCAAATGGCCTCTCAATACCTCAGGTTGTCAGAAATGAGATGAGGAAAGTAGTACTACTTGACTTTGTGGATGTAGGCTGATATTGAAACTGTTGAGATATCTAAAGGTAAAAGCTTTTATCTGAAACAGTAAATATGTCTGCCTGCTCCCAAGTTGCTTATGGTATATGCCTTATTTAAGTTAGGCATGGAAGCTTTTATAAATCAGTCCCTTGCAACCTGTAGAAAATCCCTGCAAGGCAACAGAAAGCTGCTGAGTGGCTCCCCAGCGTTCAGTAATAGTGTTGATAAAAAGCCAAGGGGATTTCCTGCAGCACAATTTATTTTCTTGGCTCTTCACATGTGGTGGACATACAGTTTACAATTCTGGTTAATCCTGCCTTTCTAGATGCACCTCAGAAAACATCTGCCAGAATCAGTGATGAATTGCAAGGGAGCAGGAGGACCTGCTGGTCATGGGGATTGAAGATCAGGGGCTTCAAATGGCAATTTATCCATAGACCAATAGTGAGAGTGAACCCCCCAGCATCCCCAGTACTTAGGTGTTAAAGAAACCACTTAGTGCAATACAACACTTAGGGATGTAATTGTAGGTGATCCTGAGTAACCCAGGATGTGTGGAGCAGGCATTTCTTCAGATCATTACTGTCTGATTTTGTAATTTTATCCTGGGGCTACCTTACCTCTGGCTTGCTTTAAGCTTGGTCTGAAAAGTACTGTGATCTATTGTGATCTTTTAGAGAGTCAACAAGAATTCCAACCTAATATTTCAAGGCACTGGAAAAGAATCCTTTGCCCTCATGAAATTAATTCAGAAAACAAATTACCTTTCAGTTGACTACTTCTTTGCACATCTCTGCTAAGTAGTTTATCTTCTTAAAGTATGCTCAGATGGGATTCTTTAAAATTCTGTTTCTTCCTAAAAAAAAAAAAAAAAAAACAACAGACATGACCCTGATTAGGATCTTCCCTGGGGAATGAACCTAGGAACTCTGGATCAAAAGGAACAAATCTGCATTGCTTGTACTAGTTGTGTATCTATAAATGTCTGTGTATTATCCAGAGGCTTACAAGAGTCTGTGTTCAGCCCACCCTATGAAGAAGAATGAAGAGCCACAATGGGGGAGTTTGTTTGTATCTCTCACTTGATTTCATGAGCTTGTATCAAATCTTCATCATCCTGGGTGCCCCTCCTTTGCTGGTGGAGCAGATGCTGACCTGGACCCTTAGAGCTGGAAGTCAGGAAGTGTTTCTGTTTGAGCCAAAGCATAGCTGGTGTGGTGACAGCTCATTCCTTCTCCCTGACATGTCTGCTCTGACCACATGCAGAGGGTGCAGAACAGGAATGTTGGACTTGGGAATGATGGTAGGATCTTTTGAGCCTTGGAATAGCAGAGGATGCAATGAAAAATCACAGTGCTTTCTATCAGGATCAGAGATGCTTGCTGCCTCTTAAGAACAGTTATGGAATAATAGAATGTTAACTGGGTAAAAAACTGTCTGGCCAGGCCCAGAGAGTGATGTTGAGTGGAGTTACCTCCAGCTGGGGGCTGGGAACTGAGGAACAGAGTGCATGACTCATGTAAATGATAGTTGAGCCTACCAAGTCATTTGGTTTTACAACTGAATTGGGAAACATACCTGGACCTCATAATGATACAGAGGGCATCTGTGTCCCTCACCACCACTTGGATATATGCTCTCTCAGCTCCTGCAGTGTTGTCAGGAGCTCAGGCAGCTCTGGAGGTACTGTAGGAAAGCAGAGCAGCACTGAGGTATATATAGGAAATCTGGATTTCCTGTGGCCAGGATTTCTGACTCTGCTGCAGATCTGTTGTGCCACCTCGGGCAGATCTCTCTATTTCCCTGAATGTTTCTTTTCTCTTATTTATCCCTGCCATACTGCCAGGAGGGAACTGCATTGAGCCCTCTGTTGTACAGCACCAGGTTGTCCAAGCAGCTGGGATGTCCCAGCACATCCATCACACTAACAATGATAGGAAGGAGAACACCCAGCAGAAAATTTCCTTACCTTTTAGTTATTAATACATTTTATTTTCTCTTTATTTTTTTTCTTTCTATTTTTTCTTTTTATTTTTTTTCTTGCTTGAAAGGGAAAATAAGTCAGCTATCCTTTATTCCTTTTAAAACAAATGACTCCTGAAAGGTCTGGAAATGTTTCCTGCAATTACTCCATATACACAGGAGCCATACTGGCTCATTTGTACACCCACATACCACAGCTCAGACTTTTTCATTAGCTTGGCCTACATCTTTTGTTTGCAGTGATAGGCACATGAAAGTACAACAGGAATAGGGCTAGAGAAAAGAGGGGAAGAGGATGCATTGCTGCCTGAAAATTGCTGTCTCAGTGTTTTTATTTTTTGCATGCACATAACAATATTTTTATTTGTTTTATTGTTTACCAGCAGTGCAAGAACTGATGTGGACTTAGATGCACTGTGGCCTGGGGGGCTGCTTGTGCCACTCAGACAAGGTTGGCTTATGTTCTTGGCTGGCAGAGGAAGGGAGAAGAGTATGCAAGGGGTTTTCCTACTGTTCAAGAGTAAGAGTGTACCCTGGAGAAAGGAGCATGAAGCAGACACTGGGCCAGCCCTCTCCTCCTCACCAGCCTTGTCCCTGGTCAATTTTGCTTCTGGGAATCTCCTCCAGCAGGAGCTGCTGTGTGCTGGGACTGATGGCTGTGGGGTGACAGGCAAGAGGAGAAGGTGGGGGACGTGCTGCTGTGTGATTTACATGCCCTCAGCAGGGGTTGTCCTTGGCCAAGTGCATCAGGGTGTTTGTGTGAGAGCTGAAATGCAGTCAAGGCTGGTTAGATCAGCATAAGGCTAATTTTAAATCCCAGATACGCTGCCAGTTTTGTTCTGCATAGCTCCAGCCCTCCTGCTCCCTTTCATCTTGCCGCAGCTTCATCTTCCCCTTATGGAGTTGTCCCCCTATTGCTCAGTGCAATTCCTGGGTGACTGGTTTTTTGTCCCTAAGCCTATTAGTGTGTTTGCAGCTCGTGTCCTGGAACTGTTTGCCCTTGTCAGATCTGTCCCCCTCACACAGCCAGCTACAGAGTCTGGCAGCTCTAGGCCTCCTGCCAACGCTTCTGTGGTGCTGTGGTCTCTCACGCAAAAAGCCACTCTTGTCTGTAGTGGCACAGGCTGACAGATGTTTTGACTTCTGCTTTTGTCCCACCCGGCTGTCCTGGAGACATAAAAGGCACACTGGAACTAGCACAGATGGGAGAGAGGTCTGCTGAGATCTACCAAAGGTCACACAAAAGCTGTGGAAGGAAGATATTAGTGCCATGTTTATTCCATCCCTACCTCCTCTGCAGTGTGAGATGCTGCAGGGAGCAGCCATTCCCGGTGTGTCCGGTCTTTGTAATGGAATCTGGCTTCACTCTGTCCTGGCTCTTCCTTCTGTTGAAGGCTGTGTAAGAAAGCCTGGGGTTTCAGGGTGAGTGAGCAGCCCTGAGGAGCTGGGACTGTTCATGACTGTCCACATGGCTGCCCCAGAGCTTGAACTCCACTGCTTAGTAAGAGCCTCTGGTTATTTTAGTTGAAGGAAAAAACCCAAACTCCAAACATCCACTAACTAAAAGAGCTGTAATGAGTTGTGTTTGCTGTGATCACAAGAGGACCTAGAACACACCCCAGAGAGCAGGGATTCGGTGTTGCTCCAGAATCATTGCCATAGCTCACGCTGTTTAAGTGATTCAAAGGCAGTTTGTTACCCAAAACCTTTGGTCTAGTGAATACAGGTGAGGTATTTTGTATTCTTGTTCTGATGTCATGGATAGGATCTACTGTGTTGATACATTTTTGTGTTACTGTCTTTGACCAAAAAATTGCTGCCCAGAAAATCAACTTCATGGTATTGGAGTTTTTTGTTTATTTTTGGGTTGTTTTATTGTTTTTTTGGAAGCTTGCACCATGGTAAGAAAATTAATAGCAGTGTTCTGTGTGCAATACCATGGATTATTTAAGGTTCTAATGTCCATTCAAAGCTGTTGGTTAATTAAACATCACAGAGTTATAGGCCTGAGCTCCCAAATGTAAACAGGGTAATAGATAAATTATATTTATTTCACAAGATGAAATTGTGATCATCGGTCATGTTTATTGACTGAATATCTCGGGGCTCAGTATTTTAACATTTTACAGTAAATTATTAACATTATGCTGAGGAAAACGGGGATAGGTAGGAGTCTTAGAATACTTCTCTGCTGTGACCTCGTCATTCTTTTGTACTAATGGCATTTACTTGGTGTCATCCTTGCACGAAAAGTATGTATTCAGCAGATGTCTCGGCAGCACTGAATTGTATCAGGGCCATTGCTCTTTGCTGGTCTTTATTCTTTAAAGTGGGAGACAAACGGTGCTTAAACCTTTGAATCAAGGAACAGTTTTCAGAAGTGCTTAAATGATTTAAGAGTGCTGTTCACTCTGGCTTCTAGTCAAACTTTGTGCTCTTTAATCTTCTTAAATTCTTTCTTTTCCTCCTCCAAGAGTTTGCTGAATCTGTCTCTCCTTAGCACTAACAGGGCCCCTGTAACTCTTGTGTGAGTGGTGCACAGCCTCCAGTACACTGCCATGTCAGCCTGGTACAGGAGGAGATCAGTGTCTCCAGCTTACAGTGGGGAGTTAAGGCACTAGGGAGATGGAGTGACTTGCCCCAAGCCTGACAGGGATTTTGGAGCATGGATACCCAAGTCCTATGCTAAACCCTGAGCCTGATTGCTCGGCTTCTCCACAGCAGGGGGGTGCTGAGCGTTCCCTGCCAGCTTTGCTAAGGGCTTAGGCTCTTCCTGATGTGGTCTGCTTGTCCACATGTACAAGTACTTGCCAAAACTGCAGAGGTTTTGCTGTAAACTGAAGTATTGGAGTTGAAACCTCCCAGGACTGTGCTCTGATGAATTACTCTGTGTGCTGAGAAAAGCAAGATAAGGAGCAGGCAGAGGAAAAGGCATTTGAGTACAGTATCCCGCATGTATCATTTGTTATTTCCCTCATGATGTCTGACAGTGGAAGGGCATAAAAGTATAAATTTGCTGGTGTTGGGCCCATTCCCCAGGTAGCCCTTCCATTAATGGAAGTAAGTTTGTATTTGGTGGGCTTTGGACCACCTCTGCAGTCTCACCTATACCTACAGCACTCACCTATAGGGTTTGGGACCTTGGAGCATCGATGGGCATTATAGGGGATTTAAGCAAGCAAAGATGTGAGCTTGAAAAGATGCTGCTTTGAATTTTCTTGAAACGTTGCTTCTTTGGAATAGAATGAAGGCTTGTCTTTGTTTGGAACAACTGTAGCTGTGCATTTAGGAGAAGTGGGGTTTCTGGGGTGAATGCCCTTTTAGGGGCACAGTGGAAGCCTCAGCACTGGCCTAGGTTTTATGCCTGGTGTTTATTTCTATAAATACTGTCTCTCTGCAGCCACAGCAGTTTGTGCTGTGAAGAGGTTTCCCATGGGGAAAAGGACTGGAGGGTGCATAGGAACATTTTTTCAAATGAAAGCTTTTTCAAAAATGTATAGAAAGAAATAATTCTGAGAGTTATTTATTGGAAGTTTTTAACAATGAGGACAGTGTTCAGCATTTTGACTGGTGTGTGGTTTTTTTTTTTTTTTTTCCTTATTCCCTAAGATTTTGGTTGCTGCTGCTGCTGTTTCTTTCTCTTTATGTTACTGGGTCCTTGGTTGTCCACAGTGTTTTGTTTGGGTTTAACAATGGTGTGTGTCTCAGGGATCATGTGTTTCAGTTATCTGGTCTGTGCCAATTGAACAGCTGTAGTCATCTGGCAGGTTGTGTTCCTGAAATGAAAAATATGGTTCTAATTTTTTTTGTTTATTTTAAAACCTGATTGGCAGTCAACACTGTATATCTACCACATTCTAATTATGGAGAGTGGCAAAACTAATAAAGCCCCAAAGTGTGGGTGTATATGTGTGTGTGTTTATATATATATATATAAATTTTTTTGTTGTTGTTGTTCAGGAAAATATTCTTGCTGTCTTGAAATATTTTAGAATACCTTTTGTCTATTTTAGGTTGCTTTATTTCAGATGATCTCATTTGCTCTCCTGAAATGATCAGGGAGCACTTGCATGCCAAATGTCAGCCCATCAGGTGGGTTGGTGGTGTCTCTGTTAAAATGGATTTAGGAAAGGACAGAAAACACCATACAGGCAGAGGAGGAGGGGGGAGAAAAAAGTGAGAAAGAACAGAGGGAGCACCAGTGTAAGGCAAGAAGAAGGAGTAGATGCTCCAGGCTAGACAGGAGCAGCTACTTGCAGCCTGTGGAGGACCCATGCAGGAGCTGATGGATGTTCCCCTGGTATCAGTACAGGCTGTGTGGAATGAAGGGGCTGAGGGAAACCTTGCTGAGAAGGACTTGGCAGATGGAAAACTGAATATGACCCAGCAATGTACACTTGCAGCCCAGGAAGGCAGTCCTGTCCTGGGCTGCATCAAAAGAAGTGTGGCCAGATGAAGGAGGTGATTTTGGCCCTCTTCTCTTCTGAGACCCCATCTGAAGTTCTGCATCCAGGTCTGGAGTCCTCTGTCCAGGAGAGACATGGACCTGTTGAAGTGGGTCCAGAGAAGGGACACAGAGGGCACCTTTTCTGTGAGGACAGGCTGAGGGGAGTTTGGACTGTTCAGCCTGGAGAAGAGAAGGCTTCAGCCTTTCAATACCTGAAGAGCTTATAAAGAAGATGGGGGTAGACTACTAAGGGCATGTTATTACAGGAGTATTAGTATTTTTTAATATTTCTATTATCATTACAGGATTATCTTACCCCAATAGGACAGGGGAAAATGGTTTTAAACTAAAAGAGGATAGATGCAGACTTGATAAAAGGAAAAGGTTTTTTGCAATGAGGGTGATAAAACACTGGAAAAAGTTGCCCAGAGTGGTGGTGGATGCCCCATTTTGTATGTAAGCTATGCGTTAGGGCCATTGTAGGCTGGGTCTTTATTTTCTGGATGTTTCTCTGTTTTCCTCATGGAAAGATTCACTCAAGGTCTAGTTGGATGGAGCTCTGAGCAACCTGGTCTAGTTGAAGATCTCCCTTCTTATTGCAGGATGTTGGACTAGATGATCTTTCAAGTCCCCTTCTGACCCAAATTATTCCATGATTCTATGACCATAGCTCCTAACCACTGTGCTGCTTGGAGTGAAGGATAGAGTCTTGAGAAAAGCAGCGAAGTTGAACCTGGGAGAAGAAAGGTGGTATTTTAACGTTTGTGGTTTTGTTTCTCTTTACCTGCATCTATTTTACTTTGCAATAAGTAATTTTCATCAAGAGATGTCTGTTTTGCCTGCTTTGCCTGCAACAGTAATTGATAAGCAATCTCTCTGTCGTTATCTCAACCCACAAGCTTTCTCATTCCTATTCTTACTAATTTCTCCATATCCTGCTGAGAAGAGACAGTGAGTGAGAGCCTGGGAGGGGGTTTGGCTCTTAGCCAAGGCTAACCCACCACAGTGAGCCGGAGGTTTAATGTCAAACTACGCAGGTCTCGCTCTTGAACAGTGCTGGGCACTGCAGCTGTGAGCTGCAGCTAAGCTGCCTCATTTGAATGACCAATGCAGCAGCTCGAGGCTCAGTGCTGCCTTCACATCTCCACCTTCTTGGGTGTCCAGCATCCTAAGAGGGTTTTTAGGGAAAGCAGCCTGCCTCTTCAGCCTTTTCCTCCTCACCACTAATACAAAGTACTTCCAACAATGTCTGAATCTGCTCACTTTTCCTTATGGTATCCTACTGTGTATGTGCAGACATTGTATTTCTTTCAGAGGTCTTATGCTGGATGCAGAGGGGAGGCTTGTGGGCTTTTGCACTTGCAAATAGGAGAGAGGACCTTGCTGGCTTAGTTGCAGTCAGAAGGGATGCATCTCTCATCTAGGTGTTTTGGTAAAATGTTGATATGAAGGGGATAGAAGCTGCCCCCAGTTACTTGGAGGCAGGAGTTGGGTTCTGTAAAACATTGCTTATCTCAAGAGATCAAATCAAACTAAATAATGAGGTTCTTAAAAAAAAAGAAAAATTCTTAGAAGACTATATCTTGAGTTTAATGACTCTTTTGACCTTTACGCTTTTTTGGCAGGAGTGGGAGATGCACAAGTGGCTGTGAGGGCACATAAAAATGTGTTCACCTTCATACACTTTCCTGTGTGCTGAGACATTGACTCCTCCATTGTTCCTCTTTCACAGCTAAAGTAATCACCACCCACCTTCCTTATGAGTTTTTCCTCTCAGCCTCTCCACTTTTTCTCCTGTATGGTCCTTTGGTATGCAGAATACAAAATAATGCTGGAGGAAAATTGAGAACATTACAGAAGTTGAAGAGCAAGAAATGACAGAGCTTAAATGTGGTGGGCACAGGTCTGTCTTAAGATGGAGGAAAATACCTTTATGAGTCCCTTGTGGAGAAAAAGAATCTCCGAGTCAGATAATTAGGGAGTATTTTGCTTCAGGGTCCTACATAGAACTCTGATTAAATTAGCAGACCTAAAAATAATAGAGCTGGAGGAGCTGCTCACTTCACATCAAGGACTCTTGCAATGTCCTGCAAGTGCTAAATACTGTGATGGGTGAATTTTTTGTGGGAGCTGGCAGTGCTGTTACATCATCATATGAATCATGTTCTCAGTACTTCCTGCCATGCCCTGCAGGCAGGAGGAGGAAGCCATGTACATGATCCAGATCCAAACGGGCATTTTTTTTCCTGGTGAACTGTATTGATTTTGCAAATATGCACTCAATTAATGCAGTGTGCAAATTCTGAAGATGTTTATTTAGTTGACTGTGTCCTTGTTGCTAACGTTTGCAGTATGGATTGTGCTAGGAATTGGGTGGTTTTGATTTTGTATGTAAGCTATGCATTAGGGCCATTGTAGGCCGGGTCTTTATTTTCTGGATGTTTCTCTGTTTTCCTCATGAAAAACTGCTGATTTATTTGCTATACTGCATTCATTCCCTAGACATCAGTTCCCTGACTCAGACTCATGAATGGCTTCTAAGTTTGGATGCCCAATGGCTTAGATGCCAGCATGGCATATCTGGTTGTTCCTTAGTTGTCAGGAGTTTGGTGGATGCTTAACTCTGACCCTGGCACTTGAAGTGACCAGATAGTTGCAAGCACCCCAAGTGTGTGAAAATTTGCTTACCAAGTATTGCAGGTGCTTTTGCAAGCTTTAAACACCTAATTATTAATTATTATTATTAATACTGAGGTTAAAAGAAAAACCAAACCAAACTCAGCAAAAACTAAGATTTGTCTCTGGTTAAAAGAGAGGACGAGCATAGCTGTTCAGCTAACCAAGTGTAGTCAGTAATTTCATTTACTTAGGGTATTTTTGCCTGTAGCAGCATTTGTGCCATTGGCAAAGTGACAGTCCTGTCACAAGAAACAGTTTCTACTGAGTTCTCACCTGGGTGTGGGTGGGAGTCCAGAGGTACCAGGTATGTACATGGTATGTAAATGCATGTAAATGTACATTTAGGTGTTCCCATGCTCTTCTGGAATGACTGCTGTGCTTTGTAATGCTGTGGGGTTGGCACATCATGAAGAACGTTGAGATAATTTGTTTGTTTCTGATTCTTTACTTGGTTTGGATTTTTAAAATTCTTTAATTCTTGCAAAATATAAAGAGCTGTGCAAGTTGTTGAGTAGCACTGAAATTGAGCTGAGTGTTATAATGTGTTTGGGAAGGAAACCTAAAGTCACTCAGTGGATGTACATATTCTGCTGCAGCCCTGAGTGCTGAATCCCATCATGGCAGGGCTCAGTTCATCAAAGTGGCATTCATCTCATCTGTCTCTAGCTGTCTAAAATTAAAGCATCTAGGCCAGAAAGTGCTTCAGTCCAGCTATTCCGTGTGCCTATTTTAGGGTGGATAAGTCATGCTCAGATGAAGTGTGTCTGCACTGGCTGCAGGGTACATAGAGAACTAGTTTGGATGCTGTGTCTGAGTTCAGCCCTGGAGCAGCCCCACAGTCTGGGAGAGCTCGCAGCCTCATGGTGTCATTTAAGACAGCAGTCATGTTGATGAAGTTTCTACTCAGAACAGCACTTGGGAACCTCCTTTTCCCCTGAGCAGGCATGTTTTCCTGGAATCAGGCCTCCAGCTCTTACCAGATGTCCCCTTTTGGCTCCAGCTGTGTCAGCTAGGATGTCACTGCCCGTCAGTGCTTTTCAGAGCTGGTGACGATCCCACCGAGATCTGACAGCAGGGCAGTCTGCGGGAAGCTGAATCTATCAATTTATTGTAAACAATTTGCAGCTTTTGGGTTGATCTGTCCTGATGGATTTTACCCAAAGCAAACCTGGCAGCACTTGCACAAATGCTCCCACCAGCAGAGTGATGGCAGCAACCATTGGACAGTAACTCCGGTGGCACTACAGCGTGCGAAGGGAATGTCTTCTGCAGTTCCAGCCGAGGGCAGAGGGAGTCTCAGCCTGGGTTCCATCCCCTGGACTGAGCAGTTCTCTAGCTTGTGTCTCATCTCAAACCTGCAGTGATGTTCAAGCTCTGCTGTCTCTCAGCTGTGCGTGTGTGATAGAGTGTTGACCTTGACACGTTGTGCCAAGCTGAGTAAGGTGAACCATGAGGGAATGTGGTGTGCTTTGGGGACAGGTGTAATGGACACCAAGGAGCACTTCAGGCAGGATAGCACTGAGAAGGACTGTGTCTCTCAGAGGCACTGAGCACATACAGATAGCAAAGAGGTGGTTGTACCAGGGGGATTTGTGACAACAAATGAGTTTGCTATAGGTGTTAGCAGATGATTTCTGTGCTTGCATATATTCCTGCAGAGCCATTCTGTTTTCTCAGCCTTTACAGTCACAGATGTGGTGAGGCTATAAACACGGTAATCTTGCTCCTTCTTAATTCAGAATTTGGACTCTTCCTCGCTCCATTAAATCTCACATTTAACTTTATTTTGAAGAATTTTAGTCATAGGAACGGTGTTGGGGACAGAAATGGTACATTTAGTTCTGCTGAATGGATAGGGTATTAGATTGACAGTCTCTGTCAGTGCTTAATTGCAGATTAATGGGAGGTAATATGTCATTATGGCAGCTCAGTAGCACAAGTTTTGGAGCTGCACACAAAGTCCAGGCTTTCATTTCTTGTTAGAGGAGGCTACTCTGTCCTGCCTTGCACAATTTTCTCTCTGTTCTCTTGTGGCAGAGAATAGGAATATTTACAGTTCAGATACTTAATGACCCCAGGAATATGATGCAAGAGCAAAGGTGTAATTTAAAGGGTATGAAGAGATGGGGAAGAACTGATACAATACAGGAATGACATAATTCCAACAATATGCTGCAAAAAATGAAGTGTCTATGAAAAGCTTTATGCTGTGAAATGAGCAGCTTTCCGCACAACATCTGCCAGCAGATACAAAGGTATTATTTGTATCCAAAATTAGTATCCAAAATAGTATTAGTATCCAAAAAGTATTTGTATCCAAAATCTGTTCAGCTTTACTAACCACACCATGAAGTCAAGGGAGGGACTATATTCATGGGGTGGAAAATGAGAGCATTCCATAAATGGGTTATTGAAGTAACGTTCCCAGTTATTGCCTAGTTGAGCCTCTATCAGCCAGTACTTTAATACTTCATGTCTTGCTGCAGATGCTTTATACTGAGCAGGTTGATTTGAAGCTATTCTTACTGAAGACCACCTTGAGACAATTACTTTCCTAAAAAGTACTTTACATTATAAGCAGTCCTCCTTATGTCTGCAGAAAAAAATAATGCTATTTGGGAATGGAATAGATTGTGTTTTGGCCCTAGGGAAGGAGCTGAATAACGTGTTAGAAAGGATTTAATCACTTTAAGATGTAATAGATCTCCTTCAATTTGTCTTTCCTTGTGAGGTAGCTTGTCAATGTTGCTGTGCAGGTACCAGGCACCTCCTCAAGAGTCACTTATTCTTGAACTCCACTACTGACAGTCCTGCTTGTGCAGACTGTGCAGTGTGGAGTGTTATAAGGTAGAATTG
>VZRH01007072.1:474999-573715 GCA_013397555.1 Urocynchramus pylzowi | reverse complement strand
AAGTTAAATTTTTTGTTTTTTTTTTTTTTTTTTTTTTTTTTTTTTTTTTTTTTTTTTTTTTTTTTTTTTTTTTTTTTTGTGGGATAGGGAAGAGGTTCTTGTATAGCAACAGGCAGAGGAGGTCTTTATCTCTTCCTGTCTGACTGGAGTCTCATGGAGGAAATGTTAACCATCCCAGAATGAAAGATATGGCTTGGAAATGTCTGTGGCAAGCACACAGGTTTCAAGGCAGCAGTTGTAATACTAATTAAAGTAGAAGAGGGAGTTTCAGATGTGTGTGACAGATCTGCTGGGAATTTTATCTCATGCTGTATGAAGTATGGCTACCACCATGTTTGCTTGTGATGCACTATTTGTTTATGCTTCTGACACTGGCATTTTATCTATTTAACTATTTTACATGTCCAAGTTCTTTGCTTCTGTAAAATTGGGAACTGGCAGAGCTTAGCAAAACTTTACTTGGAGGATAGCAAGTCTGTTAATAAAGCTGCTGACCCAGATGGGCCAGGGATGCTTCTGTATGGAAACAACTTGTCTCTTGATAACCTGGTGTAGTTTGGCCTTGAAGGCCCTTGCATGTGAAAGTGTTTTGGACTTGTGAAGTTGTATGTGTTCCTGTGCAAAGAACAACCCTACGATGCCCAAACCTCTGTGTCAGAGTAGCACCTCAGGGAGAGAATTGCTGCAGCTGCTATTGCTCCCAATTCCTTGAGGAGAAGAGAGGATTCAGCAGCAAAGTTTGGGCAGTGGGGTAGCCACTCTCCTCTCCCTGTTGGCCTGCGTGTCTGAATCACATCTGGGGAGAGAATCATGAGCGAGGCCCCGGGGCTGAATGCAGTGCCACCATCTGGGAGCAGAGGTGCACCTTGCAGGGACCAGGTGTGCCCCTTTGGGTCTAGCTGAGCTGGAAAGGAGGTGACTGGGCACAGCCACCTGGCAAAGGTTCTGCCTCCCTGGCCTATGGACAGAGCAGTGTGTGTGAGTACTTCCCTGTCTCCTTCAGGCACAATCAGGTTGCCTAGCTCAGGTCAATGATTTGGTCTTGTTTTATACTAGCACTGATAATTTATTTTTCTTAAGTGTAAGTGGGTGGTTTTGACAAAAAGCAGCTCTTCTGGCAACCCTGTGGGGAACACACAGGAAGGAGTTGGAGTGAGTAGCTGAAAGGTGTGAAACTCTTTTAAAGGTACACAGGGATCTAGGAAAAAAAAGTCTCTGATGGCCTCAGATTCATAACCCTGTGCCTTTTGCTCAGTGCTTATTTGACAGCAATGGGTGAACAAAATATTAGTGCATTTATGGTTTGCAGGTAGAAAAAGAATTCTTAGACATAATAAATATATGTGGCTAATACCACAGAATGACCAGGCCACTTCAGAAGAGTGGTAAGATCCTAATAATGCCTTTGTTTAAAAGGACCGAGACACTATCTCATGTCGAGAACTGAGGAAAGTATTTATCATTAATACCATGCTGCCAGATTTAGTAGTGTGAAAATAATGCAAACAGTCATCTGTAATGCAAATGTTGATGTCTGATTAATAGAGAAAATAACACAAGCAATTAATCCACAAGGGAGCAGATCATTATAAATGTAAATTAGATCATCAAAGGGTAAGCCACACAGAAATAAAACTACCCCATAACATGATTAATTATTGAAATTCCAGTAAAAAAGTCATCTTTAACAATAGAGTCCTTGGAAGACATGTCATGTGGTTCATCAAGATTCTGGACAAGGTTATTTTGCAATACAAAAATTGATTAGCTTAATTATAGATATGATGGGGACATTTATTCCATCTGAGATAGCATTCTGTTTTAGTAGCAGAGCACAGCCTTAGCATTAAACTGACTCATTTCTGATTTGTGTACACCCAATTTTTACTATGGAACAGTTTGTTTGGGTAACTCAGGAGATACCTGCTTGCGTTTATTTTCAGGGACAAGCATAGACTTTGCATAAATAAGTATGTTTGTACTTGCATATGATCTTAATCACTCCAAGATAAAATGTTAGAGAAAAGGCTGTCTTTCTGGTCAGGTCATAAAGATTTCTCAACAATTAGTTTCTCTTCCTGCCTCTCAGAAAAATTTTCAGGTGACCTTGGGCAGATCACTTTATCTTTGCTGTGCTTTGTTCTCTACTTTGGTTTTGAATGTTTCAGTTTAATGATGTATAACATAAAATTATTTAAATAATTTCAAGTCTTCATTTCAAGTAATGCTAGGAATATACCTTTGTAAAGTCTTGGTCACTTTTTAGAAGCTCAATTAAAGATGTTATTTTCTAGCAAATTAGGGCTTGCTGCTCTTTAAATGCTGTTAAATGTTCAAGTGACTTCTACTTTAAAGATACACAGTTTTTTTTTGCACTGTTTGTAACATTAAGGGCTAGGATTGTAATCTGTATCTTTCCTGAGGTTAAATTTTGCATTTTCCTCTTATTAGAGACCTACTTAGGAACTTGGCAGTTTCCCTGCTTTCTATTCAAACTAGACTCGGTGTGCTTTACCACAGCAGGTTAAGTGCATTTTGCATGGCATCATGGTGGTGTGCTGAACACCCTGCAGAACTGGCCTTGTGAGACACCTTGCTCCTTATGTAATGCCAGTTGGAGTTTAGATAACAAAATTGGCCAGATAGAAACTTTCTAACACAGTTTTGAGTGCTAGAGAATGGGCATTCTTTATTGCAGAGCATTGTCACTCAGACAATCCTTCCTCTCATTGAGTGCCCTGAGTGGTGGCTAAGCAGAGATTTTATCGTGCACACTGATTACATATTCATTAGCTATCCCAGCTTACTTGATGTATATAGATTTATTTTACATGGTCACACTCCTTATTGAAAGTCCTTATATGGTTCTTTGGCATCCTCTTGACTTGTGTTTTATCAGTCTCATCTACTTCTCTTTATTTGATAACAGTAAAATGTTGTTCTGTTCTACTGTCCTTATGAAGTCCCCCCTTTTCTTGAGACTAAGTTCCTTATGGGAACTAGCCTCTTAATTTCTGTTTTTAATTTTATGGCATAACGTGTTATAACAAGCAAGCTAAAACACACATAGCAATTATTGTGGCAACAGTTATAAACAAATGCTTTAACCAAGTCCAGCTGGGTAAACCATTAAGTAAGTTTGGTCCAGATTTCTTCAGATCCCCAGGAGGTGTCGTCTGGAGTTGTGCGTTGTAAAATCTGAGTTTGTTTCCAAATTTCCTGCATATCTGTAGATACTCTGCCACTTTGATAGCAAAACAAGACTTAAGCATCTTGGGTTTTTTGATTACCTGAGGGGATTTGGCCCATTAGTTCTGGCATAATGTACCTGTGATTTTACTCTGCCCAGTTTCAATGCAGTTAAAGCTGTCAGTAGGAGTTGGAAAGGTCCTCTCCACTTTGACAGGAGCAGAGAGGTTCTCCAGTCTTATAAGTAGACCCAATCTCCTGGTTGGAACTCGTGCGCTGCTGTGTCCAGTCCCGTCAGTCTGGAGGTCACCACTGCTCGCTGTAAATCCCATGAAGTTTTATGAAGAGAAATGAGGTAATTGTTCAAGTTGACCCCTCCTTTTAGGTGTGTGTCTCCTGGGATATGTGGTACGTGGTAGGGTTGACCATATAGCAACTCATAGGGGCTTATTTTGCTGGTGTCCCACAGCTGAATTCTAATTTATAGTACAGCAACAGGGAAGGCTTGGACTCCTGTCCTGGGGGTTTCCTGACATATTTTACCCAATTGCAATTTGTATAATTCATTCAGTCAACTTTGCCACTAGCTTGGAGCCTATAAGGAGTATGAAGATCTCAAGCTATTCCTTCCAAGGCTTTCCTAACCTGTTGTACCACTTCTGCATTAAAGTGGGAACTACTGACTGATGACGTTCCCAAAGGTACCCAGAATCTCATTATCATTTGATTCAACAGTATTTTAGTCACTTCTCCAGCCTGGTTGGTGCAACAAGGGAAGGCTTCTGGCCACCCAGAAAAGTTATCCACCAGAATTAGGAGGTGTTAACACCCCCCTTTTCTGGGTAATTCAGTGACATTAATCTGACAATGTTCATCTTGGAACATTTCTACGTTTCATGGCTCCTAGCACTACTTTATAAGCTGTGTTAAGAGTTTTTTCTTTTATAAACTATACATTTGTTGGATTCTTGATTGTACAATCTGAGCCATTTTAAACCCAATTATAGATGGCTGCAAATGTTTCAAAAGTTTTTCAGTACTCTAATGAGTGCCTTTATTTTCACAATCCACTATTTAATGCAAGATTGGTTCTGGGGCTATTATTGGCCTGGTTGGAGTAACTGCCCAGCCTTGTGGATCAAATTTAGCTTCTAAGGTTTCAATTAATTGACAGTCCCTAGCACTGTACTCTGATTTTTCTACTGGGAGAGGTATCTCTAGCAGGGGTATTAATGATATGTTTTCTAATGTGCCTTTTCCTGCAGCCTCTTTGGCAGCCTTATCAGCTAAATGATTCCCCAGTTCCAGTTTGGTCTTACCTCCTTAGCGTGCACTACAGTGCATAATAGCAACTTCTGCTGCTTTCTGGATACTTTTGAGTAAATCTGAGATTTGTTTTCCATTTTTGATCGACATGCCTTGAGATGTCAAAAGGCCTCTTTCTTTCCAGATGGCCTTGTGTGCATGCACACTCCAACATTTTTGTATTTTGAATCAGTCCCAATGTTAACTGATTTTCCTGTACTCAATTCCAAAGCTCGAGTGAGTGCCATTACACATTGGAGGGAGTGCCCCTGATTCGATTACCTCATGGTGTGTAGTCACTGCATATCCAGATAGTCATTTCCCATTTTGGACAAAGCTGCTCCCATCAGTAAACATCTCTCAATCAGGACTTGCCAGGGGTCTGTCTCCCAAGTTGGGTCTTCTGGAATACACTTCTTCTGTAGTTTGTAAGCAAACAAAGCAAAACATAGTTATGCACTGGGGTTCCTTCTACTTATTGGGCAGATAAGAACACAGCAGGCTTAATGATACAAGTTGTTTTGATTGTCACATTGTCTAGCTCCAGCAAGACTACATGGTACTTCAGCATCTGTCTGGGAGAGAGCCAGTGGTCCCCTTTTTGCTTGAGTACCGACTGTGCTGTGTGTGACACAAAAATGACAATCCCAAAGTCAGTTTTCAAGCTTCCTGGATCAAAGAACAGTAGCTGCTACTGCCCTCAGACAACTAGACCAGCCTTGGCTGACATTTAGTTGCTTTGTAAAGTAGGCCACAGCCCTCCTGTGCTCCCCAAGGAACTGCAACATCACTCACAGTGCTACGTAATGCCTTTCATCAGTAAATAGTTCAAACAGGCACATGGGGCCCCCCAAAGCAGGGCCTGAATAAGGCTTGCTTGAGTTGTAAAAAGGCAGCCCGTGAATCATCAGTGCAGACTATAACATCCTTCTGAGCTGTCTTCAAAAGCTCATATAGTGCTTTACTAGCAGCCCACAATTGCTAATCCACAGGAGACACCATCCCACCATCCCAAGAAATGTACATAACTCTTACCATTTGAGGCAGTGGGTGTTGGTAAATTGCTTCTTTTCATTCCTGTCGCAGCCTCCTTTGTCCTTGGAGAATTTAGAATCCCAAGTGGGTTGCTGTGGTCTGGAATATTTCTGCTTTGTCTTTGGATCCTCTATATCCAGTTAGTCCCAGAAAATTCAGCAAGGCCACAGTCTGATCCGAGCATTGCTGTTTAGTTTCAGTGGCTATCAGAATGTCATCTGCACGCTGTAATGAGACTCCAAGAGGGTTCTGATTTTTCCATTCCTCCAGTTCTTTTGCCCATTGATTTCCAAATGTGGTGGGGCTATTTCTCTGTTTGGATTTTCCCATTCAAAAGCAAATAGCTCTTGACTCTCAGTACTCAAAGGGATGCAGAAAAAGGCATCTTTGAAATCTAATACAGTAAACCATTTTAGTTTTTCACTCAAGGTTGCTAGTAAGGTATAAGGATTTGCTGCTACTGGGGTGTATATTTTCTACTATCTTTTTTTATGTCTCTAAGGTCCTGTACTAGCTGGTAAGTCTTTCCTTCAGTTTGCATTCTTAACTGTCAGAATACAGGTATTAAATTTGGATTCACATTCCTTCAATAGGCCGTATTTTATAAATTTTCCCACAAGGGGTTATAACCCCTTATGACTTTCTATTTTCAAAGGGTATTGCTTTTGCCTCACTGGTCCTGCTCTAGGTTTCAGTTTAAATCTTACAGGCCTGGATCACCTGGGCACCTCTCCAGCCCAGACTGTCAGGATCGGATCATTGCATCCTCAAGTGATACTGGCAGATGTGTCATGTCCAGTTTCAGAGGCTGTAATGCAAAAATAGAGGCTTCCACATAATTAAGTTCTGGAATAATAACCAGTATTTTGGCATTTTTAAATTTGATTTCAGCATTTAGTTTTTCCAAAAATTCTCTCTCAAGGAGAGGCTTTGGCAAATTGGGTAGTTGCAAAAACTGGTGAGACGTCCACTATTTTCCTAATTTGAAATGAGTGGGTTGAAAAATGGCTGAGTTTTGCAATTCCCTGTGGCACCAACAATTGTTAGAGAAGCATTACTCGAGCTTCCTCTTACTGTATTTATCACTAAGTTACTAGCTCCTGTATCTACTAAAAATTCTACCTCCTCATTTTCCTCCTCGTTCCCCAGCTTAACTGTAATCAGAGGTTCTGCCAGGGAAGAATCCTCCAGTCCCCCTCAGTCATCGCCAGTGACAGTCACAGGTTGGCCACATCCTTGTCCCCTTCCTGTCCCTGGGGGCATCATTCCTCTAGAAATTCCTTCATTAACTCCAGCTAGCTGGTTTTCTCTGTTCTGAAAATCTCCCCAAGCAACATCTAACAGCTTCCCTAAATCATACTGGTCTTGTCCCTGAGCCTGTTGTAATTTCCTTCCAATATCATCTGAGGATTGCCTCACAAATATGGGAGCTAATTGAGTTTTTCCTTCCTCTGTTTCAGGATCAATATTAGTATATTTTTGAGCCATTTCTTTCAGGCAGTTTAAAAATTCACTAGGTGATTCCTTACCATTCTGCTTAATTTCAAATAATTTTGACATACTGATAGCCTTTGGTATGGCATATCTAATTCCATATAGTATCCATTGTTGATATCTATTTAATCTCTCTCTAAACATGGGCACATTAGGGTCCCACTTGGGATCCACAGTGGGAAAATTAATGTCCAGTGTACCTGACAAGTTACCTATCAAAATCTGCTCTTCCACAAACCTCCTACTGGTTTTAACAACCATCTCTCTTTCTGTACTGTCAAACAACATTTCTAATATAGCATCTATATCCTTCCAGTCCGGATCCTGAAGTTTTATCATCATTTCAAATGCTTTTGCCATTTTGTCTGGGTCATCACGATAGATGCCAGCCATCAACTTCCAATTATTAAGGTCTGTTATTGAAAATGGAACTTCTGCTGTAATTGGACCATCCATACCAGCTGCCTGATGGAAGGCAGCTGCTCTCACATCTCTGTGTTTAGCTTTAGCTGTCTCTGCAGTCAGACTAATACCCTCTGTTCCTTGATACATCCTCTCTATCTCTTCTGTCTTCTCCTCTGCTCCTCGATACATGCTCCCTGTCCTCTCTATCTTCTCTTCTAGACCTGCTAAATCCACCTCTTTACATGCCAGTTCCCTCATAATATCAGTCTCAGCAGCCTGGTTTTCTGTTCCCCCATCCAACCTGCAGTTAGGACTGACCATAACATTTAAATTATCCTTCATACTGGGGAGATGTTTAGAGCAAGTTTGTCCTGTGCTGCACATAGAACAACAAAGTTTTAACCATTTTCCTTGATTGTCCCTTTCAAGAGCCAGCACAAAAGGGTCTGAGGGGGCTGGGTTCAAGCCACAATCTTTCTGCCATTCAGGATGATTCCGTAAAGTGAAAAACATATCAGCGTACATAACCTCATCCCATTTCTGTTCCCGTCTTAAAAACAGCATTAACTTTAGCAGTGTATTATAATTCAAGGTTCCATTTTGTGGCCACTTTTCTCCAGAGTCTAGTTGGTACAATGGCCACCTCTGATTGCAACACTTAATCAAATTCTCCCTGGTGGCTGGTCCCCCAGGGGGGCCTCCAATCTTTTTCCAATGTTGCAAAAGGCAGCCAAGTGGGGATTTTTTCACAATGCCCCTTTTAGATTGTCCACTGCCCATCTCCGAGTAGTACACCCAAAATGCTATAATACAGATACAAATGCAAATACAGAGCAATTATGGATTGATAAAACCAAGTCAAATAGTGAATTCTGGAATATCAAATAACCCACCCAATTCCCTGCACATCTTATATGGCAGGATTCCTGAAAGAATGCCTTATTATCAAATAGGATCTTACCTGTGTCCCAGACTGGTCCGGGGATCTGTGGTCTTCTCCAGGAAAGTCCCGGTGCCGGCGTGAAGATCCGAGGGATCTCTGGATCCACGGGAGATCAGGCAGAGTGTCCCATTGGGAGTTGCCAAAAATGATACCAAAATAGGCCAGACAGAAACTTTCTAACACGCTTTTGAGTATTAGAAAGCAGGCATTCCTCACTGCAGCGCTGGGCACTCGGGGGCTGGAGTGCGCCGGGCGTCGGGTAAGCAGAGCTTTTATCGTGCACACTGATTACACATTCATTAGCTCTCCCTGCTTACTTGGTGTGTAGGGATTACTTTATTTTACATGGTCACACCCTTTATCAGAAGTCCTTATATGGTTCTTTGGGGTCTGTCTTTAATGTCTGGTGTGCTTTGTAGGGGGCTGTCCCTCGACCCCCCACTTTTGAGTAACTGCAGTACCATTGTTTTGCATAACTTCTGCTGTTCCAGCCTTGTGAGCTGAGCTGGCATCCTGCTTGTGTTTTGCATGACTTTTGTTTCATTGGCCTTATCTACTTCTCCAAGGCTACTTTGTTCCTTTTATTTGATAAGAGTAAACTGTTCTGTTCTGCTGTCCTTATCATTTTGCTATCTGTTGCTGGAATGAGTATTTGAAAGAGGGTCAGAGAGAAGAAAAATGCAAGAAGTATCTCTGGTACTGGCAGGCAGGCCTGTGAGCAGTCAGGATTAGTAGCAGGGGTCCAGAAAGGGCTGACAAGAAATGTTTGTATGCAGGACAGGTTGACAAGAATGTTGAAGCTGAAATAGAATTTGAACAACTTTGTCTTGCTGTTCAGATTTTCTAAGTATTATACTGTGAATAAATATTATCCAGGACATTCCATATCTTTCTTCACTTTCTCTTATCATAAGGAAGAGAACCCCAGTCTAGGTTAGCCTCTGGGTTAGAAAGTGGCTCAGAACAAGTTTTGTGTACTGCTCTCCTTAGACTTTTATATGCTGCTTTGTGTGTCCACATCTTTTTCTAACCGTCTGTATATTCCACCTAGGAGAGAGTCACAAGTGCTGGTTATGTCAGAAAATCACATCACCCCTCTTGAGCTCCAGTTTTTCCCTTGCTTTGGCACCTTACTTTTCGGTTCAGTTTTGCTACAGTCTTTTTTTTTTTCTCTACTTTGAAAGACAGAAGGTTGAAACTCTGTAAAAGATGGGCCTCCTTGGAGCCTCTTGGCTGTTAACCAGCACTGAGTCTCGACTGATTCCACACACGAATTGGTATCTCAACCATGGTTTGAAATTGTTATCCAGAAAGTTTTCCTTCACTTCCTGAGCCACAGTAGTAGTTTTTATTGCTACTGAATATTATTTTCAGCCCTGGCAAACTTAGCTTTTGCAAATAGCACTAGAGTGCTGACGCTTGTGATGCAAATTTCTGTAGCTGAGAAGGCCACCTGATGGTAAATGTTTCTGCTTCTTCCTTCAGTCAAATGGCTTTGAGGCATTTCTTAGAGGAACTTGGTTGGAATATTGTATTAGGTACCTTTGTGCTTTTGAGGCTTCAACAGCTAGATTTAAATGCTGTAGAACATATACAGACAACCCAGGAAATGAGAAACAAATACCTGCCAAGAAAAAGCACTTTTGCATTTTTATACTGTCATTATATCTTAAACCCCAACCCTTCTGGCCTGATTCCTGTGTACAGCTCTCCTGTACAGGAAAAAAACTTGGCTTTGACTACCCTTTCATTTTTTGCTCCTGAGCCTCTGGTGGTACCAGCAAGTCACTTCTGTAAGCATCCAAGTTTAAATAGCAGCCTTTTTAGCTTGTAGTGGGAAGAGTCCCACCTGGCCCTCTTCTGCCTAAGGAAGGGTGAGTGCAGCGCCCTGCCCTGAGGAGCTGGGCATATAAACTGTAGAAAATGTATTTTCCTGAGTTCCCTTAGGGCTGTATGGAGAACCCTGGAGGGAGAAAGGCAGCTGAGAAGAAATGAATGTTGGTAAATGGTGTTAAAAGCTAGTAGAAAGGGAGACATATGAATGCAAGATACATAGGGCTGTTAAGTGAGGGAGACTGCAAACCTAATTTATGCCAGTGGCATGAGGAATGAAACAAGAAAGGTGGCACTCCATAGGGTCGCTTGGCTCCTCATAAATTTTGAATTGTCTGCCCTTTCCATTTTTTTAGTATCCTGCAAAATGAAAAGCTGGGACCATTGGAAGATGTGAAGGTGATAGGAAGTGAGAGAAGAAATTTCAGTATTCTGGCCTTAATTTCTCCGATTGTCAATGATTTGTTAGTCAATTATCGGGGAGTCGGATATAACTGTAGTTTGTTAAAGTGTGGATTATGTTGTTCAATTTATCTTGCCTGCATCTTTGGAACCATAGTTGGCATGACAATATTTTGGACTTATTCCAATGAAGAAAAATATTTTAATTTTTCAGCACCCTCTGTGCAGAATGGCACTTAAGCATCATCTATTTCTACAATTTTACTTGGAATGTAAAGAAGTTGCTGTTTAAAACAAACATGCAGGGGCCTGCTAATTCCTAGAAATCATTTTAATTAAGGGGAGGAGGAGAAAAAGAAGGAAAGGCAGCCCTTTGGTATTGGGCTGGGACTTTCATGTGTGGTGCAAAATGACTGAGTGCTCCCAGAGAGCAAGCACTCAATGCTAATGAGGAATTACCAGTGAGGTGTGAGCAGTTGCTTTGCAGAGCAAGACCCATGAATTGGTCTTTTAAACTTTGTCAGTCCCTACTCATTTCCTCCTCAGCTGACTTGCAGACCTCTAAAAAATGAGGTCTAGGTGTATTTCCCATAGATTTCTCAAGTGCCTCGGGAGGCCTGTAGCAGCTCTGCAGGCACACAGCTCTGTGTGCTGTGGTCCATCCTTGTGGGAGGGTGGTAGGAGCATCAGCATCACATGTGGATTTCTTCTGCTTGTAAATAGGTTCAGGCTGTGTCTTGTGATCTGGTTATAAATTCTCTGGAGGCCAGCAGAGGATTTTGGTAAATATCTTGGCCTTTCCATGAGAACCTTCACATCTGAAGTGCATTTTTTTGTACTTTTTGTACATCACAATCCTATGTGATCCCTAAGAGTGGCCATTCTCTTTGGTGGCAACCTGAATTCCAGCCAGACAAAGTCTCAGCTTTTCATTGCTGTCTCTGTTCTTCACATAAGGTTTTTCAAGTGGGTGTTTTTAAACTGTGTCTGTCTCCATAAACTTTCCAGGCATAGTTGTCTTTACAAGGTAGGGAAAATGTATATTTAAATGCTTTATTTAAAATAATTCCCAGACAAAATTCTTTAACTTCAGTGAAGTGTCCTTAGCAAGTACCTGAAGTGTCTTAAATTCAGGAAAGACACATAGGCCAGCCTTCTTCCTCCTGTCTCTTGTGGATGCCATCCAGATGTGTGTTAATGTGTTAAAATGCTGTATGTGCACGAGCACTCAGCTCTCAGTGCAGGGGGGTTCTCAGCCTGTCTCCTACAATGTACATATCAGTAGCAGTCACATATTAATATTGGTGGGAATGGTGGGGAATAATTTACTGATTTCTGAACCAGTTAAACTCATTTAATGGAAGGATGAGTATTTCAAAGCTGGGTATGTCAGCCCTCTGAGTTTCATTCCTCTGGCATCACGGCTTTTTGAAAACAAAAGCTACGTACTGTCTAGAGAGTTTCCTGTTGAACTTTTAATCACTTTGTGATCAGGTCTGTGTCCAACCAAAATATTTCAACAGGAGTATGTACATGACCACCAGTTTGTACTAATTAAATAATTGCTCCATTAAGCTGAATGTAATTAATCCAATTAGAAAATAGAGAAAGGTGAGTGGGCAATTTAACTGCCATGGTTTTGTTACAGAATTTTCAAGGATTTACTTTGTGGCAAAGAGGAAAGCATTGGAAAATATTGCTACTGAACAGCTCAACTGAAAAGGAATCATCTTGCAGTGTGCATAGCTGCATGTTAGACTTGTGCTGAAAGCTTTCTATTCTTCTCTAAGATTGTATGACAGGTTACAGTTAGAGCTGGGAGGAAGGAGGCTTTCCCCCCCCCCCCCCTTTTTCCTCTCCCTCAAGGAGCTTTTAAAACTTAGAAAACTTGAATATACTGAAAAGGTTGTGTCATTGCCTGAAGTGGCCCAGCAGTGTCCATGGCCCAAAAGGCAGTGATCCAGTGCTTGGAGATGAGGCAGGTCCAAGGTTGAGCCAGGCATGAGATTGTGTAGGCAAGGCCCAAGGGTTTGAGCTTCATTACAGCTCCATAGCAAATAAATGTGTTATTCCTGAGATGAGTATCTTCTCACTTACCAGGAGTTTGGTTGTTCTTGGCAGGGATTTTTTCCCCCATTCTTTTTTTTTATTTTTTAACACCTGAAATGCCAACCTGAAACTGGAAAAACTTTCATAAAGTCAGGGAAATTATGAAACCTTCTTTATTTGAATTTACAATTGAATTTACTCAGTGTTTTTGAGTGTTGTGTGTCTTCACAGGAAAGAATGTGTTCATCTCTAGTATTGAAAAATGTGCTTTCAACCCTGGGTTGCAATTTTGTATTTTAAATGCTTTTGTCTTGTCCCTGAGCAAAGAAAGCCCAACTGAAGCAGGCATAGCTGGGACAGGATGAAGTCTTGATCACCAATCTTGTTGAGCCGAGCCCAGCCAGAGGTGTCCCCAGGCACAAGCAGAAAGCATCAGAACTCTTCCATTTCATTGCCTTGTATATGAGGAGATCCCTGAAAACTGCTGCCAGCAGCAGTGCTGGATATTGGGGGACTGATAATCAGTGAATTCCTGGTTATTTTGTCCTTGCCACTGCTGCTGTTAGGGATGAACCACAATAGTTCAGTTGTCAGTGGAAGCTAGGGAGGAGGGCAAGTGTGATCCTACACTAATTTCCTTCTTATTCTCACCTACATAACTGTCCCTGCTCTCTGAAGTCATATGCTGGAGTACAGAATTTACCTTCCTTGTCCTGTTATTTTAAATGTCTCCTAAGAATCAGATAAGATCAAAGCCCCTCAAGTGTGCTTTAGATAAATGGCTTGCTCTTTGTAAGCAAAAGCAAAAGATTCAATTGCCTTGACACTTTATAATCTTTCTGATTTCACGTGCTGAAGTTGAAATGCATTGTGAAAGGCCCTTGTCATTTTTCTGGAGTCTGCTGGGTCTCTGAGGACAGGAGTAATATCCTCACTTATTTGCAGTCTCATTTCTGTATCTGGTCCTGCAACCTTCAGAAGCCTGATATAAAGTTTTGTTTTCCTCAGGACTCTGCTGGCTTCTGGACAGTTTAGGCATACTTGTTGCTAAATTATATCTGATGAGAAAATATGAGAAGATCAGATACGGATTTATTCTCTGGAATATCTCAGCTACGTGAGTTGCTCGAGGGTGAAGCTGGGTGACTTCTCGTCAATCAGTACTGTCCTATTCTCCATGGTACTGATCTCTGTTTGAGCTGCTGGAATTTATTATTTGGGGAATGAGCTTTCCCAGCCTTGGCCTCTAATCTTATTTACTTGTGAACAATCTGTATACAGCATTGACACAAAAAATTTCTGTGCCAAGCAAATACGCAGTGCAAGGGATAACATATTTAGATGTCTGTGTTGGATTTGGGAGGCTGTGGAGCTCATCATTCCTGCCTTCTCTTATCAAATGGTTGACTGCAGCATTCTGCTGCCATACAGCCTGTCAGGAGTAGAGGTATTTCTGTCAAGGGAAAGAAAGAAAGACAATTCAGTCCTTTTCTCTTTCTGCTCTGTTGCTTCAGGAGATGCAGGGCAGAGAAATGTGATCCCTGAGGATCTCTGCAAATAGTGAGATGAGGATATATAGAGAAGGCAAAAATCAGCTACAGGAGGCCATGCATTGAGAAATTCCAGATGCAATTGACTTTTTATACCCCAGGCTTTAAACTGCCTTTTGGTAGTAGGCATTATAGATGATGCTGTCTTAAGGCAGCAGACAGCACCATCAGGGCTCTTCCACGAATGAGGCAGGGGTGGGGTGGGGTGTTCACAATGAGCTGTCAAATTCTTACACCAAAATGACTCTTTGATAGTCACTTTTTCCACATAAATGTCAGAATTAGTGATTCTTTATTGGTGGTAAAGCGTTTTGTCAATCATTTCTCCCTTGAAATGAAAACAATGCAATTAATAATGCTGAAATGTTTCACAGAGGACTGGAAAATGTACTGATTTTGAGTCCTGGTGAAAAATAGAGCCTTCAGTTTTTGCCACTGTTTTTGAAAAAACTGTTTTCTGACAAGGCTTCTTTTGGTAAGGAGTGTCACACATCAGGGGAGATGAGGAGGTAATGAATGGCTGATGTGTCAGATGTGTCTGTGTGTGTTATGTGATCCTTGTTGCTTAAAAACACACTCACAGGTGAGACACACCTGCAAAGATTATGCTCATTAGAGCTTCTCTCCAGCTGCAAGGGCAAGGACTGTGGCTCACAGGGCTGGCATTCAGGTATTTTCTAAGCTGCATTTGGAGAGTTCCCCACTCCTTTCAGTTGCCTGGCTGTCCTCGGCAGCTGACTCAGACCTGCTCTTAATCCCAAATTTCAGACAAGGCTGAACCTTGTGTTCCAAGGCAGGGAGGTCTTGAGCTAGAGATGGCTTTCCTCCCAGGACATAGACTGCCCTGTTTGTTGCACTTAGGACATGATGAAAATATAATTTATTTAATCTAATCTGTTTAACATTTGCCATACTGCCATTGCCCTTCAGATTTCTGCTTTGTGTTTGTGATACTTTTTTTCTTCCCCCTGTAAACTGAGCTCCGTATGTCAGTTGGAGTGGCTGCAGAAGAGCAAGGAATTTGACTTTGTATGAGGCTTTTAAAGTAATTATTTATGATTCTAAGATGATTGGATATGTTTCAGTGTCAGCACTGGGTATTCATTTATAAGAATACTATTGAAACTTTCATGCAAAAAATCCACTATATATGTTCCTAGGATATTATTTTATTTGATTAAAGAAAGTATTGAATGCAGTGCTATTGAATAAACTCTCATTTAATCTTTCAAAACCTCTACAGCACTTTCCTCCTTCCAGGACAGGCAGCATTTAAATGAACACCGAGCAAAAAAGGGGACAGAAACATTTTTTTGCTGTTACATCCCTTTTGCTTTAACTGGGACTAGTTACATCATCACAAGCTCAGAAGCTTAAATTTTTGTTGAAGGGAGCTTCTGTAGCAGGAGTTTGAAAAGTCACAGTGTGATGGATGTCAAGTAAGCCTGAAGTTGCACTGGCCTTGAGCTTGTTCTGTGCAATAATGTGAATTAACCTCAGTGAGCAATCAGCGGCTGCAGTCTTGGGCTAGCAGAGCTTCCGGATTATGACAACAAAGAGACCTCGAGTTTTTTATCCTTTGAAAGTTAAATGGAAAAGTTAAAAGAAGAACTTTGTGGTCAGTGTTTTAATGGGGTCAGTATTGTTTTAGACACTGTCAACAAAATGGATGCTGACATTTCTTGTTATCGAGTTTTCTGGCAGACAAGAAAAAATTAGGTTCATAAAACAAAAAGACTAATGAAAAGGGAAGAAATATATTTTAGATTTTAATAATGGTTTCTATTAATTTTATTTATTGTAACTTTATAATTAATTAAGTTTTAGATTTTAGTATTGTTGCCCATAGATATGTTTCATTAGATTAGAGCTTCTCCTCAGCTTCAGGCAAAAGTTCAGAATTTATTTCTGGGCTATGTGTCTGGTCAGTACTATTTTTATATGTAGATCCCTGTGCTAAAATGCAGAAGGATTTATAGCAAAAGAGTTGAAGTCGTGGTGATCTCTAAGAGAGTTCATTAGGTCAAGCAAATGCTCTCTCTAATGCTATAAATCAAGCTAGAGCAAGTATACAGAAGACATACAAGCACTTTCTTAGTTTGGAAACAAAGCAGAAATATTGTCAAAACCATTCCTCCACCTGTAAGTTTACTCAAATTTTTGTTGGTTTTGTTGTTTTTGGTATTTGAAACTGGAACAAATATGGGATTATCTTCTTTCTAATAAGCTGGAAACGAAAATAAAGACACGTTTGTCCTGATGAGGTCCTTTTTACTACATAGCACTCTTCCAAGATGATCTCCATTCATGCCTCACTTCTGTAAAGTTCTCTTTTAAAAGCTGCTGTGAAATAGACTTTGGATGCATTTTCCCAGTTGTGAATAACCTGTTTGTGTGGTATAGATGCAATTTGGATAAAAGACATTGTGAGGGAGAGCAGATTTTGTACCTTGCATGGCCCTTCAGGCTCTGTGCCTGACACAGTAATGCTGCTCTAGGCAGCAAAAGTGTTCAGAAGTGAGTAAGGACACATAGATGCAATCAGTAGTTCATAGTCCCCTTTCCCATGTAGAATCACTTCTTTCCTGAAAGATCTTCTAGTGCTGTACTTGAATTGTTTAATTTATGCAATAGATTTTTTTTTTTTTCCTTCTTGGTACACCTCCTGTACTGGGTGTGTGCTTAAATGGGAAGGAATGGCCTTATTTCTTCTGTCTGTCTAATCTAATTAATCTGTTTCATTTATTCAGTAGTTAGACCATGCAGGTTTTTTTTTTTAACTCATGAAGTAGAAGACAGGAGTGCTGAACATATGTGTTTGTTGCTGTGGAGTCTGTCTGGTTGAATAAAGGGCATCTTCCAGTGTCATCCTCTTCTCTTGAAACAGGTGTTTGAAGTTCACCTTTTTGGATAACTGTGAACCAAAGGCAGGGAAAACCTGCTGGTAAAAGAAGCATCAAACACCTTGCAGGCCTTTTGGAAGAGTTAGAGCTCTCTCTGATCTCGCTGGTTTCAGTCAGGCTGTTAGGTCTTTAAGCATCTTGTCTTTGAGGATTAATCTGTACTCTTAATTGTCCATTCCTGATGGTTTCTGTTACTCCAAGTATACTAATTCTGCTTTAATAACTATGGAAGTCATTGCATTGGCATAAGAACACTTGTTATTCTACTTACAACATTCTTTGCATAAAAGCTGGTCCATAATTGGGGTGGTGGGGGATGAGAGGCATGAATAGAGCCATAGCACTTGGTAAATAATTTCTTCTCAAGTTCTCTGGGCTCCTGGAACAAGGGAAGTGTCACCCTGTCACCTTTTTACTAAAACTTGCTGGTAGCAAGTTATTGGGGTGTTGATTCCCAGGCACTTTGCATGAGAAGGGGATCTAACATCTGCACTTGCCAAGTGTCCTGTGGGCTTTGATGGCACTTCATGTGCAGTGGGGAAGCAGTGTGCATTTGTATGTGAGTCTTACCATGGTGGAAGTGAAGTGCCAGAGAGTTGAGTAATGGAGAAGGGCTGAGATGAGAGAGCTGGGACTATTCAGCTTTTAGAGGCCATGACTCAGGGGGAATCTTATCAATATATATAAATAGCTGAAGGGAGGGGTACAAAGAAGATTGGAGTGAGGCTCTTTTCAGTGGTGCCCAGTGACAAGAACAGAAGCACAGACTGAAACAGAGGAAGTTGTGCCTGAACATCAGGAAAATACTCTTGCTGTGAGGGTGACTGAGTGCTGGCACAGGCTGCCCAGAGAGGTTGTGCAGCCTTGTGATAGGAGATCTTTAAAAGCTGTCTGATGCAATTCTTGGCAACAGGCTCTGAGTGCTTCTGCTCGAGCCAGACAGTTGGATCAGATGTCCTCCAGGGCTCCCTTCCAACCTCAACCAGCCTGAGATTCTGTGAAGTTAAGTTTTAATAGAGGGCATCATGTGGGCAATGGCCTGATCTGAGATGGAGGTTTAATTTTACATCTGCCTTGTCTTGTCCAGTGCTATGTACAGTTACTTCATTCTTTTGTACAGTATAGTCCCACTAATGATGCCTTTTGCTGTTCTACTGATGGGGTTCTTTTATTTTTCTTTAATTTAATAAGTTTAATAAAATCTTTTCAATTTCTGTATGAATGAGATTTTGGAGAGAGCTCTGCTTTCTTTTAAAGCTATAAATGAAAAATATGTTTCTGTGGTTATACAAAAAAAGTTCAGAAGCATAACTTCCTTAAAAACAAAAATAGTGCATAAGACAGATTTTAATGCTTTGTTTTATGAAAATATTTTGATTTTAGAAAGCTGATTTTTAATTTTTCTTTTCAGTTTCTTGTATTTGTTTTTCAATGAACTTCCCCCCACTCCCCAGTATTGGATTTACACTTTATATATTCTGGATGTGTAGAATTTATGTGCATGTCTTTTTTGAGTCTCAGGTCCATGAAGTGCTCATATCTGATCCAGTGTTTAATGGGATGAAGTGCTCATATCTGATCCAGTGTTTAACAGGATTCCAATTATGCAAAGAAGCTGATAATGCTGCCCTGTTCTAATGAAGTGCTTGAGCATGGGGCTAAGTGGAAACATGCTGTGTGTGATGTTCAGAAGTGCCCATGGGAGAAAGGAGCTTAAATCCCATTGAGAGTGAAAAGCATGATCCCACCAGCTTTGGAATGCAATGTCTCCCCCTTGCTCTGCTGCTGCTGCCTTGTCTGGGTGTTGTCGTTCTGGCAGCTTCAGGAGCCAAGCTGTGGTTGCATGCACCATCCCTTACAGTCACACCTTGCCAGGTTTTTCTCTATTAGGTTTCAGTCCAGTGGGTTTAGCATAGTAGAAGGGGGGGGGGGGGCCCTTTTTGTTGCTTTTTAAANNNAAAATTGAGAGAGGGGGGGGGGGGTCCTCTTTTGTCCTTCTCAAAGGCACAATTAGAAAGAGTTTTTTCCCTTGCATTTTGTAAAAGATGTGCAACTTCTGACACACAGGCTCTTGTATTGCAGGTCCCCAGTGTGCTGGTTGCAGAGGGGCCACCCTGTCAACTGGGATCACATCAAGTGCTCTGAGCTCCCGTTCATCAGGTACGTGAGCAGTTGTGATCAATTTATTGATTTGAAATAAGGTTCTGAGTAGATAATTACATTTCAACTGCAGGCCTCAGTGAATGGCTTTGTAGGGAGTAGAAATGACAATCTGCAGAAAGTACAGTTAATATAATGGATCAGACTGGTACCAGGAGATGTTGCTTACTGCTGATGTGGGTTGTGTTTCCTTCTTTCCCCTGGGGTGTGGTGGCCTGGAAAGACATTATATTGAGCCCTTTGAGTGAGGGGACTGAAGTGGGAATTGAATTATTAGCCCTGGATCCTCTGTTTTTCCTTAATGGCAAACTAGATTCATATGATGTGGCTGTTGTTTATCTGAATACTGAGCACAACTGTATTCTTTCATACTCAGATCACTTTTTTTTTGTTTGTTTGATTTATGACAAATGCTAAAATATTATGAGAATTCACTGTTCAAGAAAAAAAAAATATTGAAATAATAAATAAAAACCAAAGTAATGCATGAAATCTGCCAATCTTCATTCTTTCCCCCAAATCTGCATTTTTTTGCACAGCATATGTATTTTGAATAGGAAAAAAAAACCAGGTCCAGTCCTTGAAATCATGTTATAAAAACAGTGAAGGTGTAGAAGAACACACTGTGCAAAGGAAAGGACAGATAAACAGATTAAAAAAAGAGGTGCTGCAGCACCTGACAGAGTTGCTGTACCTATATAGTTGATCACCCAGCAACAAATGTCTGAGAGACTGAGATATATTTGAGATAATCTCACAGAGTGCAGCTCCTGAAGTAGGCAGAAAGGAAGATGATGATGCATTGGTGTTTATGTTCAGTTCCTTCTAAAGCCCTGTAGGGAAAAATATTTCTGAATCTTCTGGAAGACAAAAGCTGGAAATAAAACATTGTAATAACTTCCAAGTGGATATGTCTGAAGTGGTGAAGCTTTTCAATAGAGGCTCAGTCTTTCCCCTTTATTTCATTTAAATACTTCCTATTTTGGTTTCCTTTAAACACTTACAGGTGACAGAGGGACCAGTCCCAACCTGAGGAAAGTCAGATTTTGTCAGAAATATAGAAAGAAAAATAATTTCTGTCTTGCAGTTTAAAAGAAAATACAGGTGATAGCAAATAGCAAGTATGTACTGTTTGCAAGCTACTGAGGACACAGAGGAGCAATCACCATTATATGGTGTCCCTTTTCACTGGGTGAAAATTACAGGTGATTATTTACAGGTGATTATTTAAGTCCTTGTATGTTTGTGGACTTCTTCAGCACATGTAAATTGAGGATTTGATCAAGGTGCATAGTGTGAAATGGAATTGAAGTCCACTGATGTTAATTGATATCAACTTTTGACTTGGTTAATCTCACACCCTAAAAAGGGTGGTGTCTCTTGGGAATTTTTGCATTGCTTGATTTTCAATAATTCTTCTCCTCCTGCTCCTATGTCTCTAGGTCTTGGATTGCTTTGGTTTTATGGTGTTTGGGGTTTGTTTTGGTTGTGTGGGTTTCCTCCCCCCACCCCTTTTAAATAATTTTTCTTTGTTTCTGATGTGTATCTTTGACTCTATAACTTCCATGTTAAATTACTAGTGGAATTAAGATCTGTTCTGTATTTTTAACCTTACCCTGTGTCAATCAAATTGAATGAATAAAATCTCAGTGATTTATGCTAGAAAATAACTCTTTTTGTTACTTCTTCTCCCTTCACTTTGTCTCTGAAAACAAAAGTACCTGTTGTTACACGGGCCCCTTAAATGGGCTATTCTGTCTATGTAGGTTTTGCAATTAAATGGAGCAGGTAGTGTAGTTGTGTGGCCATAATTTAACCACTAATACAGTTTTTAACTGGACTAATTTTTTTTTGTTTTGTTTTATTTACTGAATTACTGTGTCAAAACTTGAACAGCTTTGCTTTCAACTCTCAAACTGAATTACAGATTTAGGCCAAGGAGATGCAGCAAGCATAAACCTTCAGCAGCAAGCACAAACCTTCAGCAACTGACCCAATTTTATGCATTGTTAGTGATTTTGTTGATTTTGTATTGTTATATATTTAACTCTACAGAGCTTCCAGGCAAGGTTTGAAGAAGAGTGGGAGGCTTCTTTGTTTTCTTTGTTACTGTAAATATTCACACAGGATGACTGTGTGATTTGGAGGATACAACTCTTAAGACCATGTTTACTTTTCATCCTTACAGCATTGTACACAACACTGCTGTATAAAGTGTGCAGGAAAAAAGAAAATCAAGGAAAATCTGTTCCTCTGCAGAAATTTCTTATGTTGAGTCTTTAAAGGGGTCTTTACAGACTAAGGAGAAACACTTATTTCTGGTGTAGGGTCTTTTGGGTAAATGTGGTGAATGAGTGCTGAGGGCATCTGTTTGGGCTCACAGTGAATGTGTTTGATTATGCATATAGTAAGTGTTTGTACTTCTTACAAAAGAAATGTGAGTCTCCCAGGTAGTATTCCTCCATGGAAATCAGGTAGTGTGAATTATTATCTTAAGTGTGCTGTCACCAGGAGTTGAGATTTAACCAGAATAGTCACTTCCGCTGTGCAGACAAGGAGCTGACCTTGTGGAGAAGTGGCACACTGTGGTGTTCCTTTCCTGACACAAAGAGGGGGGAAAGGCTGCCTGTGTCAGTGTAGTACTTGCACACAGACAAGGAGTCTAGACCAGAAGCTGTCAGGTTGTAGATTCTGAGGGATTTAAAAGGATCTTTGTGCCATGAAAAAGCTTTCTACCTGCATGCCTGATGTTAGGAGTGGAATTGTTGTGGAGAGGAATAATGCTTCGCTTTCCCCATCAGTTTGTTTTTCTTTAGCTCTTCTTTCTTCTTGCCTCACTGCTGACAGGGAGGCTGGTTTGCCATACTAAACACCTTAGGGCTGACAGGATGGAGAAAACCTACAGGCTCCTTTGACAGCAGTAATCAATAAGATGTGAAAAAATCTCACTCTGAGAAGCCCTTTTGCAGCTGTAAATGGCAATGGAAGTCCTAAAGGTGAAACTCTGATTTTTAGCCCAAATTGTGAATCTGAAGGACCAGGAATCTGAGACTAGGGAAAAGACTTGAAAATCAAGAGTTTCTTGGTGCTCATCTGTGTGCACTTCAGCCAAGGGGAGAACTGCATTGTGCGAGACAGTCCTCAAAAATGCCCTCCTCAGCCCATGAGCTGGAGCTTTGCTTCTTGCATCCCCTAGCACTTAGACTCATAGAATTGTCAAGGTTGGAAAAGAGCTTTATCATCATGTAGTCCAATCATTAACCTGGCACTACCGTGTTCACCACTAAACCTTATCTCTCTTGGGGTGCCTCAGCCACACATTTTTTGAGACTTCCAGGGATGATGATTGCAGCACTTTCCTAGGCAGCCTGTTCCAATGCCTGACCACCCTTTAAGTGAAGAAGTTTTTCCTAATACCTAATCTAAACCTGTCCTGGTGCAACTTTAGGCCATTTCCTCTCATCCTGTCACTTGTTACCTACCACTCACCACCACCTCTGGGCCCAGCCATCCAGTCAGGTTTTCACCCAGTGAGCAATGCAGCCACCCAAAGGCATGAGCAGCCAGGTTCTCCAGGACAATGCTGTGGGAAACAGTGTCAAAGGCTTTACTAAAGTCCATGGAGACACATCCACAGCCTTTCCATCATCCACTAAACAGATCACCTTGTCTTAGAAGGAGATCAGGTTGGTCAAGAGGCCTACTAGCTGCTTTTCAACTCATCCTGGTTGGGTCTGATCCCCTGGTTGGAGTGCCACATGCTGGCACTCAAGACAATCTGTTCCATGACCTTCCAAGGTCAGGCTGCCAGGTCTGTCCTTCCCCAAATCCTCCTTCCAACCCTTTTGTAGATGGGCATTCCCATCTACAACTGAAGTTGCTGACTTCAGTCAGCTGGGACCTCCCAGTTCACCAGGACAGCTGACAAATGGTTGGAAGTGGCTTGGCAAACTCTTCCAGCAGCTCCCTCAGTGCCCTTGGGTGGATCCTATCAGGGCCTACAGGCTTGTGTATGTTTAGATGTGTTGCAGGTCACTGACCTGTTTTCCTGAATTATGAGGGCTTCATTCTGCTCCCCATCTCTGCCTTCCAGCTCAGAGCGCTGGTACCCTGAGGATAACTGGTATCATGAAAGACTTGCTGCAAGGGCTTCATTATCATACTGCAAACTTCTCTGAAGTTCTCACTTGCCCTATGAGAGATGGTGAATTTCTCCAATTCTCTTCAGAAGCACTGGAAAATGAGGAAAACTTAATCAAAACTGGGCAGAAGGAAGGATCATAATTAGATTTTTAACCTATCAGGTCTGGTTTATTTTTAAAAATAAGTAAGTCATTTCTATGGAAGAAAAAAAGTTTTTTTTTTTCTTTCCAGATAGATTTAATTGCCAGTAAGTCACATTGAAAATGTCAATAACAACTAGTAATTACAGATGGGGATAGAAAGAAATTCCCAGAGCACCTGGTTAATAAAAAAATAGAGGCTGAAGAGTGCAGTGTTTTTCATGCTGTATTATGGTGATAATGGCAAGTCATTCAGAAGGCACAATAGGAAAAGTTAGGTCTAGCTGATATATTCCTATTTTGTGACTCTGAGTAATTGTTAATATGGGCTTTTACTGTCGTCTTTGTTTCGCAGGAAGCAATGCAAGCAAATAAATATGTCTATCCCATATTGCTGTTTTACTCACAACTTAGCTGCTTCTTTGGTTGATAGGGAGTTTTTATTCCCTTTATGTTAGTTGTGCAGCTGGGGAATTTGGTGGTAATAAAAACACGGCTCTTGCAGCACGCTCTGTGCTGATACATCTCAATGTTTCCTGAAGTATGTGATAATCTCACACTGTAGATATGTGACAGGGAAAGCAGTTTGTCCCCATAGTCACTTGGCTGGTAGGAAAACTGGGATAAGGATCCCTGGCCTTGAGTCTCAGCACATGGCTCCCTCTGTCTGACTATGCAGCCTCTGCTTTGGTTTTTTCATAGAACTGTTAGTGGTATCATTCCTCCTAAGGATGTGGGGAAGGTTTTAGATATTTAGCAGGTATCTTCCTGTCAGCATTAAATTAATTTTAAAAGGGAGATACAAAAATAGCACATCCTTTTGTATTACATATCATATGTCCTCTGAAATGATCTTTGCCAAATGCTATTAATGGCTACTCAAGAGATTCATTCTATTATCTTGACTAGCTTATTTCTAAAGTAGTTTGACATTTTATTTGTCTGGCTTATCTGTTTTTGTAGGGAGATATTGGTTTATTACCCTTTAGAAGGCTGAAATGTTAACCAGGAAATATGGGAGCTCCTTTCATTACTTTTTTACTATGAAATATGAGCTCTCAGACTGGAGTGTCAGTTCTGCAGTAAAGGAGAGTTCTGGCCTTGTGCTCAAGAGGTTTGGGTTTGACTACAAACAGTATTCCAGACCCTCTGTGGTAAGCTACTTATTCTTCAATCCTACAAAGCAGTTTTAAGCCCTGCACACCTTACCTGTCAAATGGGAGATGGAGGTTGAGCTTTGTCTTCCTCTGGCACTGCCAAGATCCTAGTGTCTGCAGTCAGCATGAACGAGCACTGCAGGAAGGGAACAGGCTGCAGTGAAGTTGGGCTCCTGCTCCCAGAGCAGACCTAGCTGTGAACAGTAGGACAGATGTAATTTAAAATATTCACTGGTATCGCTGCTGGGTGTGTACTGTTGGCAGTGTGAACTATAATGGTACTGTAGTATGTTAACAAAAACCCTTTTTACCCGGAGGAATTAGAGATATTTCATATGGTCTTCTTTTAAACTGAACTTCTTTCTTCATCATTTAGTCCAGACATGCTTGACAGCAGCTGAAAGCTCTTAAATTTAATGGCTTTGGATGATTTTGAATGGCTCTTCTGGTGTCCAGTCCTCTCTGCTTCATGATTTCCTGATTCCATCTTCATGTGTGCACACTCCATTTGGGAATGCAAGATAAATGTTTGATTTTATTATGATCTTTGGGAGACACTGTGAATAGGAGGGATTTATTGAGAGGCTAGGACAAAGCTTGGAGTCTGATAAGCAGGGAAAACCAGGTGAGATGGATTTGAAGTCTTCTGTGTGTGAGAGCACTATTTTACTTTGCATTATCCTTTTGAGTCAGAAAAGATAAAAAGCATCTAGTTAATAGAAGCCTGGATGAAGACATGTGCTGCTACACTTGTTTTTGGAGTCTGGCAAGTCCTGGGCTTGGCACATAAAAAATCTGTCCTTTCGTGAAGGAGCTTTCCTCATATTAGACAAAACTGTAAGGTGAATGAAACAAATAAGTAGAGCAGACATGTATTATTAAGCAAGTTTTGTGTCAGTGGAGGAATACCCACATTTTTAAAAAGAGTCTAAAACTAGAGCCTGCAAAAGTAAACTGCTTTGTCTTAACAATACATCTAAGAAAGCTTTTGGTTTTTGAGAATAAAATAATAGAAAACTTTAGGCCTTCTTATAGCAAAGGTGATTACACTCTTGCTTATTTTAATTACATTGTTTTAAGTAGGTCACCCACATGCTTAAACCTGTGGAAAATTTAGGAAAGCTTAGCAACCTGGCATATGGGCAGATTCAAGGGACTTCCTTTTACAGTGCCTGTATTGCTCCAGCATTTTAGCATGGACTGCCTGCAGTCAGAGAGAACATCTACTTGTACTTGTTTTTTTAATCTAGACTGGTGTTAGCACTTCTTTTCTGGGTCAACTGATTTCATTACAGACATGTTCATTGCAGTCAGCTGTCTTGTAGCAGCAGTGATAAAAAGATAAAATCAGCCTTCTGAAAGCAATGGTGACAAGATTGGCTCAGAGTGGGTAAAGAGACTGAAAACAGGAACAACTTCATGTGGTCAGAGATGGTACTGAATATTTGCTTTCTGATTTAGAGTGTATTTAATGGCTACAGAAGAATGAGGCAAAAGTTACCAACTCAGTTCCTGATTTCTTAAATGCATGGCTCTGTTTTCCAGGTGCTTGGGATGCTGTGTATCCCTTTGGTACTGAAAAAGTCTGACCTTTGGTGTCATCTCACAAGCAGCAGAGCTCCAAGCACATTTCTAACAGCTCTTCCCCTCTTCAGCTGCTTAAGTGGTGCACCAGAGCTCCTCTGAAAATTTGAGTAAAGGGCTCTTTAGAAAATATTTGGCTGCAAAGATAAAATGTGGAGAGTGCTAAAAGGAGCCCTTGGCTCTGAGCTGGGTTTGTAGCCACTAATACACATCCTAGTGTAGCTACAAGCTGGTCTTTAAACTCCTTGAAGACCCCCAAGAAAAAAGGTCATAAAGGTGATGCTAGTGGGTGTAATACATTTGGAAACTGCTAGGATTTCTGACATGGTGGTTTTTCAAGCATTGCATGTGTTACCAAAGGCAGTCAAGTGGGATTGCAGTACACAGAACATCTGTTTCAGAAAAAAATCTCTTACCTCTGCTTTTTACACATCTTGTGTGTCTTCCGTGGTGAATTGTGCCACAGTCAGTGTTATTACTGCTGTTTTTTCCCTGCTGAACTCCTCATGAGTGGGTGTGTAGCTAGAGGTCTGTGAAAGAATGCTTTGGATCAGCATTTGCCCTCTGGAGCTCTGCCAGTGTAACCTGGGGAGATTGCAATGGTGAGGAGTCTTTCCTGGAGTTCAGGAAAAGGGGAGGAAAAAAAGCTCTGTTCTCTGAACTGAGAACTTTGCACAAAGCACACTCTATGGTGGAAACAAATCAGGTGGAAAAACAAGTCATGCAAGGTGGTTAGCAGTGCAACTAATTCTTGCTTTCTTCACTATGAAGCCCATTTCTTTAAAAGAAAATGGCAGTTATTGGTGGTTTGAACTTCTCAGTGGTGTTCAAATTAATAGGGTTTTATAAGCATGAGATGTAATGTTTTCCTTCTGTTACAATACCAGATAAGCTCTTCTCCCCCTCAGTTTGACCAGGACTTCACCAGGCACAGAGAAGAGGGAGCAAGATAGCAAGGAGGGAGAGCCTCTCTTTTTATTTCTTGGCTGTTGGGTGTAGTCTCACAGTGAGGGACAGGAGCCACATGAAAGCCCTGATCCACTGTCTTTTCAATTCAAAGACTTTCATCTATTTAAAGAGATTTGAAACAAACTTCAAACTTGTCTCCTTCAGTTAAGCCCAGGTCAACTTGGAAAAAAGAGAGATTAATATTATGTTGGAGCACACCCTCTCTTCTGCTTGCTTGGTGTTGAGCAGCACTGTGTTACAGCTTCATACATTAGCTCCTTGCATGGTGTCATGAGAGATCTCCCTCTGGTTTCAACCCACAGGTTGTTTTGGCTGATTTTGGAGCTGGAAATGCTGGAGGTGGAAATGCTGCACTCTATAGCCCTGCCTATCCCTATCCCCGTTTCTCCTCAATGCACTGGATACTTTTCCTTTTCTGGTTTCTTCTGTAAGTTCACAGGTTGTAGTGTGTTGTTGCAGGCTGCTGCTGCCACAGTAGTGGAAGTGGCCTAAGTAGCCAGTAAAGACTTGAAATGAAGTTGAAACAAAATGAACAAAGCTGTAGATAAAGTGAATTGGATTGGAAAGTTTTCACTGTGTGATCAGCTAAATCCTAAGATCTGTCTGTTCCTGGACTTTTCCTCAAATAAGCTACTTTAAATTAATTATATGGGTATAATCTCCTATGAGGACATTTGTTCTGGGGTAAGAGTGTCTATGTAGAAATTGAACTCTTGAAATCACTTGAAGTATGCTGCAGTAATTACTTTGATGAATTTCTAGGCATATAAGAACCTACAGCAATTACTGCCGGTATTGCTTCTGTACCTCACTGCTTGCCTAAAGTAGCTCAGACTATGCCCAGTAATGAGTCAGGTTCAGAGTTGTGGCCTTTCATTTTATTTAAACTAGCAGAAGCAAACAGTCTTCTCAATGCTCCATCTAAAAACATGTTACCACAGATTGAAACTCTGCACTGTGTGTCTGTGTGCTGACTCCACAAACCTCCCACTCTTTGCCACTATCTCTTTCATAACTGTAGAGTTTAAATGTGGAAACATCTCTAAGTCAGACAAGGATATTTGGCTCAGAAAATGAGAGGAGGAGGTCAGTGCATGCCATGAAGTGATACATGAGGGGATGAGATGTGTTAATGGAAAAGACTGGAAAAAGGCAAGGTGAGAGTACTGAAGGAGAGAAAATTAGAAGTAAAGGCAGTAGAAACAGGCAGAGACTGTAAGGTTCTGATTAAATGAAAATGAGTAGTTGTTAATATACAGGAATTGCTCTGTGACTTTGGATAGGCTGGGCTCCCTGCTTCCCTGGCTTTCCTGCCATGCTGTCCCTGTTCACTTCAGCAGAGAACTTGGCCTTCATCACTCAGAGGTTGCCATCTGTCATAGTCACCCACTGGCCTGTGAATTATTTGTGCTTCTCTAAAGGCATGAGCTGCTGAATGTGTGAGCTCTGCTGTCACTCCAGGATTGATGCTGCAGCTCAGCTGGAGGCCAAATGGTAGAGTCTCAGCCCCCAAAAAAGCCCCAAAGCAGCTCTCTCCAAGGCTCCCAAAGAAGGAATGCAGGCCTCAACTGTGCTGTAGCCAAGGCTGAGGGAAGAGAAACAATATTTAAAACTGAAAACAATATAAATGCTGTTCACCTCTGTGGACCTTACAGTTTCATTATTGTTTGGATGAAGTTCACAGAAATTTAGTGTGATAACTCCGCTATTTCCAGTATGTTGAAAACTATCTGCAAACATGTGAGTTCATCCTCACCTTTCTTTCATGCTAAGGGGGAAGTGTGATACATATATTAGATTATAGCACTGACCAAAATAACCCCAACACTTTGCACCTGGTAGGCAGCTGATGAAGGTGATGGTCTGTTTCAGTGTCACTGTCTCCCTGCAGTCAGTGTTTAGACACAAATGACAGAAACACAAATACATTCCCAAAATCAACAAATAGTTACAGTTCATGAACAGCAAAGGGTTAGATTCAAAACTGGGGAAGTTACCCTAGCTTCATTATAGTTTCATTTATTTATGTTTACATTATTTTATCAGCATGATTTCACAGCTCTAGTTTAGAGCATGGCATTGGCAGTAACTGAGTCAGCGTTAGTAAGGTGGAAGAGGACTCTGCTGTGAGGAGACCACAGCTGGGAGGAAGAGTTAGCTCTCTTAAATCAGTGTACAGTCAGTAAAAATAATTGTGTGGAACTACAGCCTTAATAGAGTGCTGTGATTTTATACCAGCTCCTGATATGACTGGTAAATTGTAGCTAAAGTTTAATTTAAACATCACCCCCTGCTCTTCATGCTGTCTGTCATAATTATGAAAGCTGCTCTCATCTGATCATGGCCCTAAGAGTCAACAGTATGAGGACACTAAAGGTAGGCTAAGAGTGAGTCATCCACTCCATATCATGAATTTATAAACTAGTTATGCCAGTGGAATTATCAAAGAAATTTGATAATTCTTGTTCTGGAAGTACTTTTCTGGAAAGTAGTGCATATTACACTCCTGTTAATTTAATAATTTCAGCTTACCTTTTCTGAAAGTGTGTTGATGCTTTTTGTAGTGGTTTTGGAAGATGCAAGGTCTGTTTACAGCCTCAGACTCATCATGTCTTTCTGTTGTTACAGAGCTGTTTGAAATTTTGTTTGAGGTTAAATCTATGCAATTCCTTCATATCAACTGAATAATGTTTCTAGTGTATTGAGAACTTTTTTTTTTTTTAAATTTTGCCAGATAACTGTATCTATTACTTTATAGTTTAATAGAAATTTTCTGAAGGACTGAAGAGACCTTCACAGTATTTTTGAAAATTTTCAGAATGTGCAAGTGGAAGATACTTGTGTCATCCTGGGTTTTGGAGTTTCAGCAGCCCTTTAGTTAGTATTTCTGGACACATCTGTGGCACAGATTTAGATGTTCTTTGCCATTTTGAATTTCTTTCTTTTTACTTCAGCAGGTAAATCTAATAAGGGCAGACATGTCACTATAAAATTGAAGCAGAGACAGGAAATAGGCATTTGTCATATGGATGAATGTCAACAAACTTGATTTCATATTGGTTTTTGAAAAGCAGCCTGATACGATAAATGACAGCAAATGAAATTCTGTTTAACAGTTACTGACCTCTTTTTTTTTTGGTAGTATTCCTGCAGAAGTTGCAGTATTCAAGCCTAAATATAGAAAATAGGCTGCAAGCATGTTATGAAGCTTTCCATAGGTATAAAGAGTGTTCTCCAAAGTGCTTTGAGAAATAAAGCCTTGCTAAGTACGAGTAATTTTGCTATAGTCTAGTTCTGCTAGAAATGTGAAGGAATAGAAAAATGGAGATTCTCCTGACAGATGTTAGCCATGCACCTTGATGTAAATCTGGTTAGCCCTTGGACTTAAATTGCAATATCCTCACAGACATTAACATGCACTGGTTGATCAGTGCTTCTCTGCCCCTTGCCTTGGCAAACACGTGGCTAATAATGTTTATTGTCTGATTACAATGAATTTAGAGGTATTTATTGCCAAGATCAATGTGAGCTGGCATGCCAGCAAAGCCCAAGGAGGGCAGTAGATCTTATTGGGAATGACAGAAGAGGATGGCCAGATTCTTTATCAGGGAGTCTTTAACTTCAGGTATCCCTGCTAGTAAGTCTCTCCAGGCGTGGGAGAGCTCTCTTACGGTGTCTGGGTTAGAGAGGATAAAGCATGTATAGGAGGGTATAGTTTTTCTCCTCTTACCTACTGTGTGGGGCAAAGAAATTAGCAAAGGCCATGGAGCTGCCACCTCCTGCTGAACCACCTCCTTTAAAATCTTTGGGGCACATCATTAGGTGTTTGTTAGCAGAAATACATTTAGTAGTACAAGGATACAGAAAAGCATGCTCATGAAGATCAGTCCTTCTGAACAGAGAGAAGTCCAAGCATTCGCTCTGCCTTCTTGTTCTGTGGGAAATCTGTGACAGAGCTAATTGTCATAAAACCAAATTTTTTTAAACAATTTGATATCACATCTGGAAAAGTGTCAAGATACTTTACAACCTTACTTGTAGTCAAGCAAACATTGAGCAGAACTTTGGATAAGACAGCTTACTCTCTTCATGATGTGTTTGTATTTATCATGTGTATATACACGGATCTTTATTCCTATAGAAAAGCAGACTATGGAAACACAATGTTCATTTCTTAGAATCCTTGAGTACAGTAGTCCCTCATACCCCTAATAGTTTCTGGATGTATTATTTCTTTTTTTTTTCCCTTCTCTTTTGTGCCTCTAAGAAAGAGGAGCAAAGGCCAACTGTGGCAGCAGCCGCTTTCCTTTTGAGAACCTCTGTTCTTTGCTGCATGTCAGATGGTGTTAAAGAATAGTTTCTAAACCAGATTAATTGAGTTCAAACAAAGTTCCCAAGCTTTGCAGAAGCTGTCAATTTGCTTTTTTATTTTTATTTCATTTTTTGTCACATTCTAGTGTCAAAAAGAGTTCAAAATCCAATATGACAGCATGATGAGAAGGTGTTGTGCCTTCTTTCCAATTTAGAAGAATTGCATTCCAAGTGAGAAGATCTCCAGCATCTCCTAGTGCTGTGAAGAATGCAGCAAGTACAAAGATGCTCTGCAATAAATGTCTCCAGGAGGCCTGATGAAGCCTGAATTTGGACATGGCTGAGCTAGTTGAGACCCTTCCCAGTATGAAATACCTCACAAGCTGGGACTGTGAGGAGCAAATATTCTGCTGTTGTATCTAATTTGCTAACAAGAAAACTGTTTGCTGATTTTTGATGACTTGTTGCATTAGGTTTCCTTGCAAATCCTTGTCTCCTGTCCAGTATTAGCTTCCTTTTGGGAAAGCCCTGAGAATGAAAGGAAATACAATTCCAGATAGTATATTCCAGCTGATTAATTCTCTACCTTGGACACAGTTGCAGAGCTGCTGTATTCTGTTACAGTATTTATTCCTACCTGTTGCTTGGAGTGGGGTTTGATTCCCTCCCAGGGTGAATCTCCTGTTCATCCCTGTCCACCTACAGTTGTTGGTGTGATGAGCCATTTGAGCATAGTCAGGTTCCCTGAAGGAGTAAATGAAAAGCTTCCTACAGGTTTTGTCAGTCTCTTGAGTACCCTCCACAAGCTAACTGTTCACTTAAGGTAGAGTTGCTCTGGAAAAAATTTGAAATTCTTCGGCTTCGGATCTGGGTTTTGGTGAAGCTGTGTATGCAATATCTTAACCTTAAACTGTTGTTTAAACTTGTACTTCCCTAACAGATCACAAAACCAGGCACTTAACTTCATGGGTGTGCTTCTAGGCTTGAATGCCTACAAAGCACCAGCAGGTGCCAGCTCTTGCATTTGCCCCATTCAGTATTGCTCAGTATTGTGGATGGTGCAGAACCTGCCGTGTAAATCTTAAATCTTTGGCTTGGCAACAGAAATTGCCATGCAGTTAACTCCCTGCCTGGTCTTTGCTCTGCTTCATCTACTTTTCTGATTTCATTCGAGATTTGGTAATGCCAGGTCTGCAAGTGGCAATGACAGCCCCAGGTGTTTGTAGGCATATAGCCAGAGATGTGTGCTTAAATGCATGGATGTATGTGTGCACACTGAATGCTTGTGCAATTCCATTGCATTATGAGTTACCACCATCACTGCCAGTGGGCTGCCAGGGTTTTATTTCATTGCATTGACTCTCAAGGTGCCCTAAATGAAGGAAAAAATGACAACACCTCAACTGGAAGGCACACATTCTAGAGATTGCTCAGGAGGAAAGCGGTTGACTTGGCAAGTTCAATTTTGAAAGCAATCTTTTTCAGGGTACTGAAAGATAACAAGGGAGGAATCCTGCCCAGGAAATGAGACACAAAATTTACGAACTGTCAGACAAGTGGCATTGACTTTGAACAAAATGAACACCAGACTCTCTGAGGCTTGAGGTGTCAGTGGAGCCCAAAAATCATATACACATATTTGAATGATGCGGACGAGTAGCCTTTGTATGGCAAGGTTGCTTTTATCTCCTAAAGTAAAATAATGGCATCTGTAAAGGTGACTTTGCTACAGGGAGGAGGACTTCCATGCAATCTAGATGTTGAAACAAATATCTTGAAGATGTGTAGAGTAAGGAATTTTAATTGATTGCATTCCTCTTTCCATGGGAAAACTTTCTATATTTTATAGTGTGTTTCACTTCAAACGCTGATCCTGTTTGAAAGGGTTTCCAGGTTAGTTTGAGAAAATAAAAAGTGATGAGTATTGAGAAAGATATAATGTGTTGAGATAAGTTATTCTGTCTTTAAGTCTTCAAGTAGTGCTTTGAGGACTAGAATTAAAAACCACAAGTTCAGAAAGATTAAGTTGTTGAGCTAGAACAGGCAGAAATGGTGGTCAAAGTTTACAGACATGATATCAGGTGGGATTTTTTTTGTTTTGTTTTTAAAGCCTCAGCTGTCCTGCTGCTGTGTTAGATCTGTGTCAGTTTGGTTAAGCTGACAGGTTTATACTTCCCAGCTTGGCAGCTGGGTCTGTGCTGTTTCTGCCAGTAAGAGGATTTTGAAGGAACTTCCAGGCAGATGCTTTGCAGGGGTTGGCACACTGCAGGTGGGAAAAGCTCTGCAGAATGGTGCCATTCTCTCCCTGCCCACTGTGTCCATTGGACCTGTTGCTCTGGCTTCGGCCCAGTGAAGCTGCTGCCAGCATGTGCCAGGCTTGGGAATGAACATTACTGTGTTAAGTCAAACCATGAGCTGAAGGCTGAGTGAACAGTCACAATCTGCCTCAAAAATTTGATATAAGTGTGCTAATTCTGCCTGTGATGTTCCTTGAAGATCAGATTTCTACAAGAAAATGAGAGGTTTACCTACAAACCCCCAGATTTGCCACTGCATAGCTGCACCAAGGACAATGACATAGGTGTTTCCTGGGGATATCCCCATGTGCAGGAAAGAAATGGAACCTGGAAGGGGCTGTGGTCAGGTGGGGGAGGGCCTCTTCTCCCAGGCAACCAGTGACCAGATGAGAGGGAATGGCCTCAAGCTGTGCCAGGGCAGGTTCAGGTGGGATGTCAGGAAGAATTTCTTCACTGAGGGGGTGGCCAGACATTGGCATGGGCTCCTCAGAGAAGTGATAGAGTCACCATGCCTGGAAGTGCTCAAGGAATGGCTGGAGGCAGCACTTAGTGCTGTGGTTTAGTTGACATAGAATCATAGAATGTTCACCCTAGAAGCACAGAATGTTGTGGAGTTGGAATGGACCTTAAAGATCATCTGGTCCCAACCCCCTGTCATGGACAGGAACACCTCCCACTAGATCAGGTTGCTCAAGGCTTTATCCAGCCTGGGTTTGAACACTTCCAGGGCTGGGGCATCTATAAGTCCCCTAATCAACCTGTTCTAGTGTCTCACCACCCTCATAGTAAAAAAATTCTTCTAATACCTAACCTAAATTTTTCCTCTTTCAATTTTGAAATTAATTTATAATTACTCCTTGTCTTGTCACCACAGTTCCTGCTGAAGAGTCCCTCTTTGACTGTTATTAGGTCAAAGGTTGCACTTGATGATCTTGGAAGTTTTTTTTCAATCTTAACGATTCTGTGTTTCATGATTTTAAATTACAATAATGCTTTAAAAATTACATTTTACAAGATTAGCTTTTAGTTACAAAGTCAAAACAAAGCTGACAAATCCAAGGAGAAAAAATGTGTTGTTCAGTGGAAATTTAGATTATACTTTGATTTTGATACATTTCTCTGTTTCCAGCAGGAAAAAACTTCCCACTCGCTATGGAGGAAGGTGATTTTCAAGCCTTGTCTTGCAAGTTGGAAATTTAAATGCAGTATCACTGTGGGTGCAGGTGGCACTGAGGAAGTGAAACAAAGCTTAAAATATGGATATAAAAGACCCCTTGTGAAGTAGATCTAGGTAAAAAGTGAGACACCAATCCTGTATGCTGCCACTTAGATCTTCCTTCTGATAGGGATTGCACCCTAGCAAATTCAATGTTAAGATCAGATTATGATCTATAGGCTATAATTTGCTATACTATTTCAGTCTACAAAAAGGAGGGAAAACCTGGGGGACTACAGACCTGTTAGTCTAACCTTTTTCTGGAAGAAGTAGTTAGTTAGTTACTTAGTTAGGGTTAGTCAGCCTATGGAGAAAATTATACTGGGTGGCATTGAAAGGCACTTGAAGAATAATGCAGTCATCAGATACAGTGTACATGGTTTCACAAGGAAAAGTCCTGTTTAAGTAATTTAATCTCTTTGTATGGTAAGGTCACCTGCCTAATGGATGAAGGAAAGGCAGGGGATGTGTAATTTTTCTGGATTTTAGTAAGACATTTGATACTGGTACCTTCACAGGATCCTTCTGGAGAAGCTGACCAACTGTGGGATGAAGGGGTTTGTGTTGTGCTGGGTGAAGAACTGGTTAAAGGGCAGAGCTCTAAGGGTTGTAATGAGTGGGGCTTCATCTGGCTGGCAGCCATTCACCAGCAGCATTCCTCAGGGTTCAGCTCTAGGCTTGTTCAGTTTATTTATTCTGATCTGAATGCAGGATTTGACTGTACCATTAGGAAATTCACTGGCAATACCACAGTGGGAGGAGCTGTTAGCTCTCTGGAGGGACAGGAGGCCTTGCAAGAGGGTTATAGATAGATTGGAGCATTGGGCTGTCATTAATGGGATGAAATTTGGCAAGGTGAAGTTTAGCTGGATGCTGCACCTGGGATCAAGGAATGCTGGGCACAAATAAAAATTGGGAGAGGAGTGGCTGGAGAGCAGCAGGGATCTGGGGGTGCTGATTGGCAGCAGCTCAGCAGAAGTCAGCAGTGTGCCCTGACAGCCAAGAGGTCAAATTCCATCCTAGGGTGCATCAAACACAGCAAAACCAGCCCATCAAAAAGGGTGATCATCCCTCTGTGTTCAGTGTTGGGGCTGTCTCACCTTGAGTACAGCATGCAGTTCTGGGCCCCACAATTTAAGAAAGATCCTTAAATGGATCCAGAGGATAAGAACCCTGGTAAAAGGGCTGGAAGGAATGTCCTGTGAGGAACAGCTGAGGACTTTGTTTTTCTGGTTTGGAGAAAAGGAGGCTGAGGAGTGACCCCCTTGCTCTCTGCAGCTTCCTGAGAAGGGGAAGTGGAGAGGGAGGTGCTGATCCCTTCTCCCTAGTATCCAGTGATAGGATGCATGGGAATAGTTCAATAGCTACACCAGAGGAGGCTTAGACTGGACATTGGGGAACATTTCTTTACTGGGAGGATGGTAAAACACTGCAACAGACTTCTAGAAAGGAGGTCAATGCCCCACAACTGCCAGTATGTTAGAGGCGTTTGGACAATGCCTTTAGCAGCATGCTTTGACTTGGTCAGCCCTGAACTGGTCAGGCAGTTGGATCAGAATGTTGTTGTAGCTCCTTTCCCACTCAAATAGTCTGTTCTGTATCCTTCAGATGTTCTCTCTCTGCTCTTAGAGGCAGTATTAGAGGTAAATCTGAGAGGTGCTTGCTCCTCAGTGCTAACAAGAACACTGGGAATAGTGTGGGGAAGCATGGGCTGGACATCAGAAGTTAGATGACAGGAGAGTGACCCTGCTTGGGTTTTGAAAGTGTTAAGTTGGTCAGAAATGGGGAGATGCACGTGGCTCTGGATCAGATTTTTGCTTTTTGTGGACCAAAAAACCATCTTTTTTTTATTAAATGGATGTGGTTAATGTGTGACAACTGTGACATTGTTTTGTGAAATATAGCCTTTAGATCTCTTTCTGAATGGAGAAAAAAAAATACCTGTCTTGATTTATAGAGAAAAATGTCTTAAGTTGTAGGTGACACTAGCAATGAAAATGTCAGGCTCTGTGTGTGTAATACATAACACTGTGCTGTGTTTTCACTATATTTAATTGTTATGGGGAAATACCAGGACTTTGGCTCTTCTGATTACTCATTTTGAATGCAGCCTTTCTCAAGATAGAGAGAGTTTCATATTCCTAGGGAGCAAAGTGCAGCCATCTGAACAGCTGCAACCTTTGGCTTTCCTCTTCAGAAGTCAGTAGTATTTGGTCATGTCCTATGGGAGAATGATAAAACCTTAAGAAGATATAAAAAAGGGGAATTTTCAGCAGAAACTTTTTTTTTTTGCATGAGCTATCCTGAGCTATCGTCTGGAAAGCTCTTCTCTCTTCTTGTTTGCAAGGGATGTCTTTAATTTTCATCCAAAATATATTTATGTCCTGTCCAAATATTTTGTCCTTCTGCTTTTACTCTTGGGAAAAAAAAATAAAAATCACAAGATTGAAAGCTTTCAATGCAGGGGCAACTGCAAGAATATTTTACTGAGGAAGGATAACTGTGGCACTCCTAAGTGACTTGCATGGATGACTTTTGCAGAGCATGTCTTCACTCTTCAGCCCATTCTTAAATTACGACCAAGGGAAATACTGCTGAATGCCTTTATTATTTTTTTGCCCATTGTCATGCTTTTAGCTGCAATAGTTACTTTTCCTCATGACACCTGGTACAGTGCTGTGTTTTGGGTTTAGTATAAGAAGAATGGTGACAACACTGATATTTTAGTTGTTGCTATGTAGTACTTACTCTAAATTAAATCTAAATTAAATCAGTTTCCCGCCCTCTGTCAGCGAGGAGGTGCACAAGGAACTGGGAAGGAGCATGGCCAGGACAGCTGATCCAAACTGGCCAGAGGGATGTTCCATACCACAGCATGTCAGGCTCAGGATGTAGACTGGGGGGAGCTGGCCTGGAGCCACTGAACACTGCTGAGGGAGGGGCTGGGCATTGGTCAGTGGAGGGATGATGTGCTGTGCATCACTTGCGTTTCGTGGGGCCTTTAATTCCTCTTTCTCCTTTCCACTGCAATTATTATTATTGCTATTATTATTGGCGTTAGTATGATTATAATATTTTGCTTTGTTTCAGTGATTTAGATGTTCTTCTCTCGACCCAGAAGTTCTAATTTTTTTTTTTGCTTCTCTTTCCAGTTCCATAAGGGTAGTGGGGGGGGTGGCAGTGACAGGCAGCTGTGGGTACATGGTTGCCAACTGGGGTTGAACCATGGCACCTGGACATTGACAGATGATGAACATCCCAAAATTTGTTTTCCCTGGGAAGAAGTCTCCCTGTTCTTCATCAAGGACTGAGGTGGCTTATGTGAATCAGGTCATTGCAAGAACTTGCATTAGGCTAATAGAAGATCATGGAATTGGCTTAACACTTGAGCAGTTTTATTACTGGAATTGCAGAGCTGAATGCTCAGCAGAGGAATGAGATCATCCTGATCTTGCATTCTTCCTCAGCATGCACTCAGAGATGGCAGAGCATTGTCAAGAACAGGGGAAACTGCAAATGGATGTGCCAGAATATCATCATAGCCAAAACATGGTGCCTGTGTAGGAACAGGCAAATGACAAAAATACCACCAGTAAGTAATAGTGGAGTGATTTTTTGGAGTCACTTCTGACTCTCATCTGTTGACCTCATGGAGATTAAACCCATTATAGGATGGCAAATTACATCCAGCTGACTGCTAACATTGCTGCTTTAATTTGTGGCGTTCCCTGCTTGTCTTACGTGGCTCTATAACTGCAGTAGGATGTCTGGTCCAGCTGTTTGATATTTTTGTATAAGGTAGTGTGCACAGTGTTACCATTAAATCTGATTTATTCAGGTTTTTATTTTTAATTTTGATATTTAACCACTGAAACACAGATTCAGTTCTGCTTGTTTGTTAAACCCAGTTATGATACAGGAGCTGAGTTCTAATGAGCAACATGGCTGATATAATTTGCAGGCACCTATGACAGGAGTAAAATATTGGTTGGAAATAAAATTTCAGTCTCAGGCTGCCATAGGTCAGTCATTGTAAAGACAGTTTAAAAATAATGAAAACGTTCTCAATGGATAAAAGTTTTGAATGAGGTATATGAATTATAAATGTTAATGATGGATTTCCAAAGTCACGATCAGATTTATGAAGATACTTCAGTATGTAAAGATGCAGGTAGATGTTTTATGGAAACAAAAAACTTAAATGTCATTGAGGGCCTCTAAGATGAGATTTTTTTTTTTTAGCTATTTTGGCACTTTGCTTGAATCTTTTTAATGAGACCCAGTTTGCTAAGGGAAAAAGAAGTAAGTAGAACTTTTGAAAGTTGAACTCTGCAAAGTGTTTGAAACTGTTCTTGAAGAGTGGAGAGATCTATTACTGCTGTACTTGTTTCTGAAAATTGTACATTTAAGGCACTTCTGTAAAAGGCAAAGGAAAAGTTGTATCCTGTTAGAATTGCAGGAGCAAGTTGAAGACCATTGGGAAAGCTTGCTTTGAGGTAGTGAGGAGTAGTGATAAGATCTGCCAAGCTGGGAAATAGATAAGATTTCCTTATTCCTTTGCCTAAAACAAATGTTTGGATTTATTATCATTTTACTGATTAAGCTGAAAGAGTGGAGACTTCTCTTTTGTAGTTTCAACTCAAACTATGCAGTGCAGCCTCTGAATAGAAAGTAGAATAACAGAAAAGAGATTTTAAAATAAAGTAATTTCCAGATAGCTCTATATATGCACTAAAAACAGAAATAAAGGAGATTTTATAGTTTCACAGTAGCATCAAGCAATGAAAATCAATCAATATGAACCAGGTTTATAGTATTAAAACCCATCAGCTCATAGTTGGAAGTAAAACATGTGCAACATTCACTGTAAGGCAAGCAGATGGAAAAAAATGAGCAGATCAATGGGATTATTTTAAATACATGTGTGTGTCCATGATCTTTTATCACAAGACATAATCCATTAAATTAAGCTTAATTTGTTCACCAAAGTGAAATTATATATGTTACACAGTGGGAATGTGTGCTAGATTGACCTTGGCCAGCAACTGAACACCCACTGGCCAATTGCTCACTGCCTGCAGCCCCTCTCCAGTGGGATGGGGGATTGAATTGGGAGAGCAAAAGTGAGAAAAGATCATTTTGAGTGAAGCAAAGCTTTGTGTGCAAGCAGAGAAACCAGGAGCTCCTTCCCATCAGCAGGCAGATGTTTAATCCCTACCTGTAGGCAGGCAAACTGCTTGCTTGGGAAGGCAAATGCTGTAACAGCAAACAACTCTCCTTCTTCCTCCTTTCCCTGAGCTTTTATTGCTTACCACAACACCATGGGCTGTGGGATATCCCTTTGGTCACTTGGGGTCATCTGTCCTGGCCGTGTCCCTTCTTGCCTTCCTGCCCAGCGCTCAGGGTGAACATTGCCACTGAAGAGTGATTTTTCCTGGTTTTCCTCCAGTGTGGTTGCTGCTGGTATGACTGTGCCTAGTGTCAGCTAGAAGAAGGTGATGCTGGTGACTGCAGTTGCTGGAAGTTTCTGCAGCACCTTGTCATTTTTCACTTGGCTGTTTTGCTAGAATTGACCATTTTCTTGGATCAACTGCATTCCATAAGTCTATCAAGACATGTATCTCTCTGGTCACAAGTTGGAGTTGTGTTGCCATTTTCCACTGCTGGAGAGGCTTGATTTTTGTTGCTGATTTATTTTTACTGACTGAAGTTTTGGAGTTTTGGTAGGAATCAGTTCCCAGGGTGTACTTTGCTCATATGGGATGGCATCTTCATCTCTTCAGCTATGGCCGAGGCCCTCTCTCTGACCTTAGTTGAACCCACTTCAATTGCAGCTAAGGGTTCTAAATCCTCAGCTTCTTTGTTGCCTTCATTTGGACATGATGAATTCCACGTCCATGTGAATCTCATATTTTGGAATAGCTTAATTTTTTAGAGTTGCAAAGTTGCCTTGTCTTTCCAATGGTGCTTAAAGCAGAGCTGAACACTCAGTGGGCTGGGTAGTTTTGTTTCCAATGCACAGGCTGTGATGAAAGTGCATGCATTTGGGCTTTTGAATCAGTTTTGCAGATGTGCAGGAGGCAGCTCTGTGAGTTACATGTGGACATTGCATTTAAATGAGGCACTTGCTAATTTTTCCAACCCTAATGGTTGCTTTGGTTTTAAGTCTTTATATTTTTATTTCTTTGAAATTAGTGACTCCTTTATATATCTCTATTTTAACTTGAGTGGACATCTATGTCTACCTTTAGTTTATTTCATCCTGAGAATTCTTATTTTAGAGTGATAAAAGCATGTAATAAAGAGTGATTATTTGTAACTGGTACAGAGTATCTCTGAGAATACCACAAATATGGAGCTCTTGAGAGTTGAGAACTATTTTATACCATGAACTTACTAATATCTTATCCCTGCCCACTCTTTTAATGGAGGCAATCTGTTTTTAAAGTTTTAGAGATGTGTTTAAAGTTGCTATTTCAGTCTACATTTTCATATTTTCCTTTGCCTGAAGCAGCTGATATCCCCTGAATCCTGAACAGGCTATTTGTGTGTGAAGAAGTATTATGGCTCTGCCTGTGTAAACAGAATTTGAGTTGCTTCTGAATGCCCAAGCAGTGCCAGAGTTAGGTAAATAAACTAAGTACATTAATTGCTCCTACATCCCTTGAGTGCTTCCACTTTGTAGGTTTTACAGTAATGTTAATATATTGTAATCCATTATTATTTGCAAAATTAAAATTTTCTTTCTTTGCCTGCATCTGCCACTGTTAATTCAGAAGCTCTAATAAATGCATTAAAAGAGGGAAGTAATAAGCAAAAGAAAGCCCCTCTGGGAATGTATAATTTTACTCTTTATGCTGTGTTGGAAGAAAATAAGCAGTGTAAACATGCAAAGTTAGCACACTGCTAAAGTGAGACTACAAAGGAAAGTCATAAAACCCTTCTGTGGCTGTTGCACTTGCATTTGTTATAAAAATAGGATGAGACTCAGTAAGTGCAGTGATGTGCTGAAAGCAGGTGTCAGACTTGCATCGAAGGATGGGCCTGTGGAGATAGAAGCTGTGAGCAGTGTCATGCATTGGGATGGGAGGCTACCCATTGGGGCACACTGGAGATGTCATTTTTATCAGTGAAAACAATAAACCATCAAAAAGCTGAGATTCATAAAGGGAAAAGGGAAAATCAGAGAAGGACCTGTATGTGGACACAGCATATCAGTAAGAATAAAGGTGGCTGAATGGGGAGATGAAGCTTGTCAGAGTGAACTGTTTTGATTTGAAAACAATTGCCTTACTGCCTTTTGGGAGCTTGCTGATACTGAAGATGCATTTCTCCTATTAATTTGAAGTGCCAGAGGGCAGCAGGAGATGTCAGATATGGATGTTTTGTTTAACCATTGTATGACTTCAAGGGTGAGCATGAGATAGCCCATGGCAAGCTGAGCAGCTGGGTTAAGTCAGATTCACAGAGATTCAGGCAGACTAAAGGAAGAAATTAGGATTGGAGCAAGATGGTGGAAAAGAGGAAAAGAAAGTGAACAGGGAGTGGATGTTTTTGGAAGCTCTTAAATTGAAAGGGTTTTTTGCAAGGCTGGGCTCAGGCAGAAGTAGGAGAAGCTGAGCAGCATGGAGGAGAATAAACGTTTGGAAGCAGCAAGGCCACCCAAGAGGAGCCAGGAAGATGGCTACATACAGGGAATGTTCAGGGAGGTGTGTGGCAGAAGAAGCAAATGTGCTTAATTCCTTTTGGTAGCATTGTACTGTATCCTGCAGGGGCTTCCATGGAGCTTCAGGGGGGATGCTGGGTTCAGCACCTCACTGCAGGTGGCACACCTGGAGGCTGTGACCTCCTCCCAGCCTGGCTTGCAGCAGCCAGGCCTCTCAGGGATTCTGCTGTCCCCTCTGCCCAGGGAGCAGCTGCAGGAGCACTTGCAGGCAGAAGTGCCAAGGCTCAGGCTCTGTAGGGCAGCTAAATAGCAGCCCTGGGGATAGGAAGTGAGCCTTTCCCCTCACTGTGGGTAGGATGTGACAAATGTCCTGTTGTTTCAATGAGATAATCTTCTCCCATTAGTCTAATCACTGTAATTAGTCAAGCTGTCCTCCCTGGTGATGTCCCCTGGGATGTGTGTTTCGAAATTTTCCTCCTGTTAGTGCCTGGAGGGTGCTGGATTTGGGAGTAAAGAAGAGCAGCGCTGTTGTTATCCAAACTAAGGAGAGAAATCTGGGCAAAAGGGGCAGTTTCAGAGTATGACTTTGAATAATCACAATAAAAGGATGTGATGTGATGAGTTTTGGCGCAGTGTGGGTGAAAGTTAGGAAAGGAATAAGCTGAATGAGAGTATGTATTTGTACAGGGGCAAGGAAGCCTCTGATGGGATATTTGTCTCATGATTTCTGCCTTAAGCACACATTCTGGTGGAAGACTGTCAGTCTACAGCTGTTAGGGTACTTCCAATCCAGAAACAGGCATGTTCAGTAATATGGTTTTTATGCAGGCATAAAGCAATTGCAGTAAAATAAAGGAGGTTCTTTAATTTCATGAGGCTTAAAAATGTGTATGGTCCACAAGGCCGCACAAATCCCTCTTGATTTTCTAATGTGCAGCAGCATTGGGATTTACAGAATAAATGGAGCTAATCATTTCTAGGAGCTGGTCTGATCCATTGCTTGAGAAGCTGAGAGCTCAGGCTTGTTCCCCTGAGTCATTTGTAACTCCTTTCTTCTGTCTTAAAATGTTAATATGCAGAGCTGTGGAACTTCATGGCTTTTGTAAAGCTTTGTGAATTGCTGCAGTGAAAGATTGTTCTCCATAAAGTATACAGTGTTATTCCTAGACTCCTGTGGGGTGGAGTACCCTCGTTTTGACTGTATTGGACTGAAGGGCTGAATAGCAATTGTTGAAGCTTTGAATATTTGCAATGAATTATGGAAGAAGAATGGAAGAATAGATAACTTTCCATTAATATAGGTAAGAAACAGATATGCATATAAGTGGACATAAATGTGCATTTGCCAGGCTTTCAGGGAACATAAAAATAGCTATTAAAGTAGAACAAAACAGCTTTAACCTTAAGTAGAGCTTCTGTGTAGGAATAGGATAAATATCAGGCTGTAAGTAGCTTCAAAGCCCCCCCAAAAAAACAGGGCTATCAAAATATACACGTGCCTTTCCACTTGTGTCCCTTGTTCATTAAAAAGCATCTCAAATGCTGTGAATCTGCTATCAGCAACATCTGTTTCCTGTGTTCCGTTTAGGAGTTGCTGATCTACATTTAGTTGTGTTATTGTCTCACATCTAGAAACATCACATTTTGGCTCCTTTGAAGAGTGTACCAGCAATGCTTCTTGTTCCAGAGAGGTACCTCATCATTCTGTAGCTTCTCTGCCCCTCCCACTGGCTTGTACATAATGATACAAAGTGTTTCTTCCAAGTTCCACAACTACGCTTGTTTATGTGCAGACTGAAAATTTTAGTAGGCAGAGGAAGTGCTTTTAAACTGAAGCTCTGATTTTTAAAAGCAGTTGCAAAAATGTCTCCTAATGATTTCTTAGTTTAGCCAGGAAAAAAGAAATATATTCTCATCCTTTTAGTATGTTATAAAAGTTTATACTAACATAATTCTAATGCAATCAGTAACAATGCAGAGCTGTAAAATAAGTGTAACACGATGGAAACAAGCATAATGGTCCTACTTACCAACCCAGAGCTAAACTTTCAGTGTGACCATGAAGTTGGATCTTTTTGGTCCATCAATAACACTATTTTGTATTTAAAACTTTGAACATTAGAGTACTATAAAATCACTGTGAGTCCTTTGCATATCATTAGCATTGTAGAGATCTACTGCTGGTGTCTGGCTGATGAATTAGACACTTTGAGATCATCATTACATCTCTGCCGTCGCTGGTGCTGTCTGTATCTGTAAGAGTAATTCTGGCAATAAGCATTAAGTGATATCATCACTCTTCCAGATAGTCTCTGGAGAAGCCACACAATGATCTCATGTCTAAGCAGTCCTTTAATCCCAGATGTATCTTTTAATGTCCTGATTTACATGTGTTTCTGCAATAGTGTGAGGAATCACATTCTACACCAAAGCTTAATGGTTTTTTTTCTTGGGCTGTCAATTTTTCAAATTCAGAAGTAGAAATCCATACTTTTCAAGAAAAGCTGTGTTTTTTAGATTGAAGTCTGTGTAAACATATACATATGCACAAGTTTGTTAGAATTAGTTTTTGTAATTTGGCTGGTTTTCTCATACCCATGTCCCAGTCCTAAAAAAGCTTAGATGAGATTATGTCAGAAAGGTTTCTTGGATTGAGTTTTGTTGTGATTTGTTTGCTTGCTTGTTTATTAGAACTTTTCTATGCTAGTAGCAGCCTTAATTCAGTTGCATTTCAATTGCCGGAAATGCTTTTGCTGAAATAATTGACTTTTTTTTCAACTCAGCACACTAATATAAATTATACCAACAAAAGACAATGTCATTGCTATAGGCTGTGCTTATGATAGCATTAACTGCTTCAGTTGTGCCAAGATGGGTTGTACTTGCATAATGATACCAGCAAACCATTTCTGAAGCAGACCTTGCCTGAGGCACATGCTTAGCTTTACATAATGCAAATAATTTCACTGATTTCTGAAATTATTTATAAGACAAAATCTTGGCCCCCTCATTCCACAGACTTCAGTGGAGCTAAAAGCCACCCACAGGGCATAAAACATTTTCAAACTCTGGACTAAAGCTGATAGAATCCCTGGGGCTGCAACAGAATTGATCTTTTGATATTGAAGAAGAGGTGAGACTTGTGGGTAAACTGTTGAAAACTTAAGAACTGTAGATGTAACTTATTATTCATGTGAAAGAGAGAAGGGAATAAGCAGAGGCTTGCATAAAAGTAATAACATTGCCAAAGGGATGGTCTAGGAAAATGGCCTTTAAAGCAGTATTTTGGATAAATAACTGTGGAACAAGATTGAATCTGTCAAGAGAGTTTTATCTCTGCAGATGACAGGATGCTATGGATGGCCTATTAGCGACACTATGAGGAAACCATCACTAACCGTCTGCCAGGCTAAGGGAGAGCTTAGATGCAACATTCAAGAATCAAGAGCAAGCTCCAGGATGAAGATGATATTCAAGTTATGGGCTGATGCAATAGGAAGATGGTTATTGTTCAGAAGTCATAAGGAAAGAAGATAATAGGCAGGAGAGTCTTTGGAAAAAAATTAAGATGTCTGTTTTAGTAATGATGAGTTTGTGGTAATTGCTAAACACACACATAAAAATATAAGAAAAGAAGCTGAGATTTCCATTTGAACAGACGGTGTGGTGTTTTGGAAGTTATCAGGCAAGCTGAAATTGTGCTTGCAAATGAGAAGAAATGTGGAAGGGAGAGAGAAGGAACAGAAAGGACAGAGGCTAGAAACAATAAAAGGAAACTAAGGTGTGAAGCACAAGGAGAGTCCAGCAGAGGACACGCTGAGGTAGCACTCAGGGAACCAAGAGGGGGATGCAGAGAATGCTATCTCTGAAGATGTGGAAAGAAACAGCACAACAGCAGGAGCATGAGCAAAACTACTGAAGTGCCTAAGAGGCTGTGGAGTTACTGTTAAAAGTATTTCCCATTGACTGTAAGAGCATGGAGCAGATATTCATAGACTGGCTTTTTTGGAAAAGAATTCTAAATGATTACTGTGGTCATCTCAGGGTGGCTGATGTGTTTTGGCATGAGTTTTTCAAAATGGGAGGGACCAAAGCAGATTTTAAATTTATTTGTATTGTGAAGGGAAGGGTACAAGGAGAGAAGGCTGCAAGGGAGATCTGAGATCAAGATCACCTTCATAAACAGAGTTGGTTACAGCAGGAGACCTTTTACATGCAATCATCAATGAATGATCCTTTCAACAAGAAAATTAATGACCTGAACTGTGACTGGGACAGTCACATTGGACCAGTCAAGTGACTCTGCAGTCTACAATGTACATTTACGAATTTGATCCTTTAAGTTTGATCACTACTCTTCGTGATCTGTTTGAGTCAATGTATGTCCAACTCTGGGTGCATTTGAAAGTTGTTTATTCTGCCATTTGGAAGGCATGATGGACACGTGTGTGAAATCCTGAGGGCTAAAGCAGGGTGAGAGCAGTCTCTTCCTGATGTCATGCATCAAATATTGCATGGGACAGACTGAGCTGCTGCAAATGCCTCATGAAGCTCTTAACCATCTGGGAATTATTCCATGCTTTTCTGGTATGAGGCATGTGTTCGTGCCTCAGCTGAGAATGCTTGTCCTGTGCCCCAGGAGACACTGGGCCCTGGTTTTCCTCAGCCAGTCTTGCACTCCCTTCTGCAGTATTACTGGTACAAGTTGGTTCACTTATTTTGCTGCTATGGTCCTTTTTAAAGTATGTTTTGAATAGATTTAACTAAAATTTTCATCACCTCTTAATACAGTCAGCTGGCTGTGTTCAGGTGGGCCAACTGAGGCATTGCATTGATGCAGACATGGACAGTGGCTTGTTGAATGATGGTCTAATGTGAGTGGATTCAGCTAATTAGCACCTGTGTTTCTGTTCCTTTTTACTTTGTCCAAGTGAATGCCGTAATGGGCTGTCCCTGAGGACAAGTAGATAGCAAGTGTTTCCTGTCTGTAAACACCTCTGGAAATGCTGTGACAGCGTTCAGCTCTAGCTGAGCTGCTCAGCACCTGTGAGCAGGAGTGGGACTTTGGCTTGTGCTTCAAGTGCAGTGTACTCTGGGTAGCAGAAACCCTTATCTTGCACTTCCATATTGCTGCATGGAACAAAGGCCAGTGTAAAAACAAACCTACCCCATCCCTCCATGGGTATTTTGTTTTGCTTGTCTCTTCATGAGCACTAATTTGCAGTGAGACAACCCAAGGCTGACAAAAGAGAGCTTTGTTGCTTTCTGCTAGCTTAAAGAGTGACTTGGAGAGACTTCTTGACACACTTGCCATCACTGTCCAGACCTTATCTATGTTTTATCTTCTCTGGCTGCAGAGTTTGTGAGGTGCAAATCACCTCTCCTGAAAATGCCCTAAGGTTTCTATAGGATGAAATCACTCACTGAAGGTTAGACTAAGACTCCTGATTTACAAAAGCGTTGCTGCATTCAGGTGGCTTCAGACAACTTTGAATTCTAAAAGCTGTGGCAAATACCAGTATGGACAAAGAGGCCAGCCTGAGCACTCATCTGCCCTGTATTGAGGTTTGCTGCCCTCCCTGTTGTGTCAGTGGGACTGTAAGTGGGGCTGCACCATAAAACTTGAGCATCAAAATGATGGAGAGTCAAAAACATGGCAGACAGTGAAAGTATCTTTTGATCTTTAAGTGACCCAATTCATCATGTGGTCCCACAAAACCTTGATGTGTGTAGTTAAGGTGCTAAATTGCAGCACAGGGAAGTTAATGAAGGAGCAGGGGCTTAGGGTGCCCTTACACACAGCAGAACAATTGACAGATCAATTTCCTACAGTGCTATGTAATTCCTCTAGGGGGTTTCTGCCAGCATCCAAAACCTTGTAAGCCACCTAATTCAGGAGTCAGTTTATTACAAATACTGAAGGATGCATTTAAAACCTAATCCCTGTACCTCTCTTGTATTGTGGCTTGAAACCCAAACTATTTTTGTAACATTATAAGGTATGAGTATCAGTAAATGAGATCTTTGAAAAAACCCCAACCACCCCACAGAATCCCTTGGGACCAAACTTCTCTATATGTGGGTGAAGCTGCAGAAGTTGACAATGTCTGTATAAATTCATGGAGGAAATTGCTCTGGAGAAAGTCTTTTTTCCTTTATAGGGGAAATCAGTCCCCTAGAAACCATGCTTTTGGTGTGGTTGTGACTTCTTATTCTGAATGCTGACAGTCTCTTGGGACTGAAGTGTACTGTTTGTTCACCCTTTTAGTATCAAGATGTGCATCACATTGATGGTTTTCAGAATGAGGGGAAAGATGGGGAAGGCAAAGAAAATGTTTTCCTTGTAGGTGTCCCTGCGGAAAAAAGCCATTATGTCTTTGTTCTTCCCTCGTACTTTCCACAGGCATCTTGTTTACACAGTATTTCTCAAAACATTTCTAGGTCAAATCAATCTTTTTTGTACCAGCTTTGACCTCACTCTTACTTATTTATGTGACCAGCTGTTCTCAAGATAAGTGATACAAAAGAGGTAAGGAAAGGAGAGAAAGAGCAAAGGGAGGGAGCAACAACTTTTCTGTCTTCTCTGCCTCTGTAAAATATATATGCAGCAAATAACCTGAAGGATTGTTTTTACTTCTCCCATTAACTGCTGCTACCAGAGATGAGGTTAGCTGACATGAATAGTCACTTGTGGCCACAACCAGCAATATTTGTCTCCTTCCATTGTAGGGACTGGCAGGTCCATAGCTGTGCAGGGTCCTGAAGATGCTCTCTGTGGGGCACAGCCATTATATTCTTACAGCTGGAAAAACATGGGATTATCTTGATGCTCTTCAAATGTTCCTTCTTAAATGTTCCTCATGTGACATTGTCATCAGACACATCATGCTTCCAGTTAAAGGAATGTGTTTGGAGTGCATGGTCTCTCACCCACATTGCAGAACTGTTTTCCTCCTCAGTCTTGTATCCCTGGGGAATGTATATTGAAAGATTCAGCTTCCTCCTACAGAAGTTTCATGGAAGTTTGGTAGGGCTTGTAACAATGATAATTCTTAAGATTAGAGCCAGCTACTTATGATGGTTATCTTAGTAAGTCATGAGAGTGAGCATCCCCAGACATCCAGAAAAGCCCAAGCACCTTCAGAAAGTGTCAGTTACTCTTTGTGGATGGTGAAATTGACTTTCAGAGAACAATGTGCTGCCAAAGAGAATTTCTGGTATCCAAGATAGCCTACTCTATTTGCAAAGTTTAAGAAAAAGAAGTAGGATTATCCCGACTTTACAGATTAGGTGGGAAGCAGAGTAAGTGTTAGTTAAATGTGTCAGAGCCAGGGTTTGAATCATAATCATCTGAATCTCAGACTGGTGCTTTAGTCTCTGAAAAGGACTGATGTTCTGGAGAGGAAGAGCTTGCAGCAGTCAAAGTTGCAGCTTTGGGGAAATGACTGGCCAGAAAAATGAGTGTTAGCCAAATGTTTTTCATTTTTGTGTTTGTGTGAGAGAAGCTGTGCATGCTAATTTGGTAAAAAATCAACTTCATCATTTAATTAAAAGTTGTTGTTATCTCAAAACTTTGCAGCACTCCCACATTTCTCCTGACAGCTTGGGCTGTGTGGCACAGACAAGCTAGGATAGTTTAAATGTCAAAATATGCTTTACATTCTTGTGTGTGTATATATATCAGTGCATTATTGAGTAAAATAAAACTGCAGTGTGACAGATTACGTTTTTCTAATTGTCATCATTCTTTAAATGAATTTGTGGCTGTCAAGAGAAATTTACACTTCTGGAAGCATGGGGAACTTTGGAATCATCTATGCTGAAACTAAGGCCAGGCCTTGCTCTGTGTAGCTCTTTCTTGAGCATTGCTGAGCTGATTTGAATACATTTGGTTTTGAATGCTTTCCCTTGCTTTGCTAATTACATACCAGGCTGTATTTCGTGCAGAACTCTGACCAGTTTTCTCTGTTTATCCATGATTTTTACTGTTTGTGGGAATAAAGAAGTGGGAAGCTTGTAAGCTGAGGGAGCTGGTCCTTCATACATCCCTGCTGGATGGACCCTGCTGCTGTGATGTTTGTGGAGCAAGAAGCTAGTGCACCCCCATGAGTTAGAAAAGGTTTGTGTTCTCTTTTTGGAGGTGGATGTGAAGTTAGCAGTAGGCTGGAATGGGGAATCTGTTAGCTAAATTTTACCTAAGCTGGAGAACCTAGACCAGCTTAGCAGAAGTTAAAGAAGCACTGGTTTCTGCTGGAGCATTATTGCTGGTGTACAAGGGGCTGACATGGCTCAGCAATGTGCCCTTGCAGCCCAGAAAGCCAACAGTGTTCTGGACTGCATCAAAAGTAGTGTGGCCAGCAGATCCAGGGAGGGGATGCTGCCCCTCTGCTCTGCTCTGCTCTGAGCCCATGTGGAGCACTGCATCCAGCTCTGGGATCCAGCACAGGAAGGACATGGACCTGTTGGAGCAAGTCCAGATGGGGCCACCAAGATGATTAGAGGGATGGAGCAACACTCAAACAAGGAAAGGCTGAGAGAATTGGGATTGTTCAGCCTGGAAAAGAGAAGGCTTTGGGGTGGACCTAGTTGTGGCCTTCCAGGACCAGAAGGAAGCTCTCAGGAAAGATGTAGAGGGACTATTTACAAGAGCATGTAGTGACAGGACAAGGGAGCATGGATTCAAACTAAGAGAGAGTGGGTTTAGATTAGACAGGAGGAAGTTCTTTGCTGTGAGTGAGGGCGATGAGGCACTGGAACAGGTTGCCCAGAGAATCTGTGGATGCCCTGTCAGTGTTCAAGGCCAGATCGGATGGAGCTCTGAGCAACCTGGTCTAGTGAAAGGTGTGGCAGGGGGCTGGAACTAGGTGATCTTTAAAGTCTCTTCCAATCCAAACCATTCTATGGATCTATGATTATTGCATTACGTGTGTGTTGGGCAGGCTGAAGTGGTCTGTGCACATCACCCATGTATATACTATTACAAGGTTGCTACAAGGGGCCACTGAAGAACATGGGAAAGGGAATGAAGTAATTAAGAGAGGCAGATTGAAACAAAGATGACTCATCTGATACCTTAACCATAAATGTCACCAATAATTTGTAGCTAGGCAGAAATCAACAACTGCTGTTCCAGTTGGCTTTCCTATTTCCTCTAAAAATATTTAATTTTGAGTTTTGTTTACTATGCAGGAGCAGTCTTTTGTATGCTGCATAGATCTGAAGCCATATATTGTCCCTAAAGGGGACAGTATCCCCAGCAGGGGATACTGGTGGGGCCAACCTTGACACTAAAGTGTCTACTGTAATTAACAAGCTCAGACTCTGGAAACCTTAAAACTGTGTGCTCTGGTTGCCAAGTGGATCTCTGGGTTGAGAGACATGCTTCAAATGGCCAGTTACATGTTGGAAATTACAGCAGCGGGGGCTTCAGCAGCCCCTCAAGTTCCACACAGACACCTAGTCTTTTTTTTTTTTTTTTGTAGCAAATGTATCACATGAGTCAGGGATTGCTGTGTTGGTTTCCCCAGATTCCTTTACCTGGTTAGATACTCTGTTGCTTTCAGAGAAAATCAGGAATCAAATGCCACAGGCAGAATGCCCTTTCCTTGTCCTACTTTTCTGGATGCAGATGGATGCCCTCTGTACCCTTGCAGCAGCAGCTAGGCAAACTGGTACATCACACCACTTTGCTTCTGCCTGAAATGAAGGAGAGACTACTTCTGATTAAAATTCAGCCAGAGGCTCTAATGCTGTAGTATTAATAGCGGTCCTGGCCTTGACAAAAATAGCTGTTAAATGGGGAGTAAAAAGCTTTCTATGTTTGCCAGAGTTATAATGAAAATGGTGGGGCTGTCATAAATATGATGTTCGTAGTTAAAATTATTATGGCTTAACGATTTTCCGATGCATTCCATTGGGTTATTTCCAGCACATTCAGATCTTGGAGTTGTAAAGGCTTAATAGAAGATGTTGACAGTGAGTCTTGATCAGTGCCAGAGGAAAAAGTAGGCAGTGTTTATGAAATACGCTCACATTCTTTACTCACCACCTTGACGTTGCTGCTGTGCTCATTTGTTGTCATCTTTATATGTGTCAAACTCTCTCAAGAAACACTTGAACCAGTTTATGGCTATGGATTGCTAAATTCAGTTGCTGGTATGATGCACACTATATGAGCCTAACAATGCTCATGGCCTGTAAATACACAGGCTGACTCCTCCTCATCCTTGCTGTTCCACGGAAGTGGCTGGAGCTGGGCCAATCTACAATTCCTGAAGCCTGAGCATAATGATGCATCATTGATGCAAGTTACTACTTTTAGGAAAAACTAGTGTTAGGAAGGAATCAGGCGTGCATGGGCTAATGCTGAACTGTGAAGCATGGCCAGAAGGTGCATTTTACAGATCTTTGTAGATACCAAGGAACTCTGGGAAAAAAAAGAAATAAAGCCTGTGTGATAATGGTAGAACAATAGTAGCTGAAAAAATGTACAGAAATATTGTATTCCAAGCAGTAAAGTGACTAATGCTGTTCATTTATGATCCACACAGTAGGGATGTGCATTTGCCTCTCTGTAGCTCCAGTTTCAGTTTGTAGCAGAAGCTTGAGCACTGGATGGCTCCAGCTTTCATTAATTGTCAATTCTGTTTCTTGTTTCTCCAGAACAGAGGCTGAACACTCCTATATATTTTTTCACTGATTCCTAGGGGGCTTTGTAAGTGGAAGGAAACCTATGTTTGGAAGTTCTTCTGCTGACCTGTAGGAATATTACTTTCTTCTCATTTTTGTGTATTCTGAAGTAAAGGGAAAAGAAATATTAATTTATCCTGAAGCCAAGAGCTGCACAAACCCTAGCGTGGCATTATGATCTTGGTAACTGTAGAGAGCATGTTGCTGAGTATGGAGGGCACCCCAGAAATACTGGACTGCTAATACTTGATTGAGGTTGCTTGTTTATCTCATACTAAAGAGACCAACTAGGTCTAGAGGAGTATTCCCATTTGCAATTAGTCTGTGTACCAGGAAATACCCTGCTGTTTATCTCTGGGTATCTCAGCTGACAAAAGAATGCAGCACAGCCATATCAGACAGCACTAGAGTGCTCCCTGAATTCTCACCTCTTGTTTTACAGGGCTGTGTATGAGATGAGGCTATTTGGTTGCTTAGTTAAATATATCCTGAAGTGCCTTTCTGAATCCATAGCCTTATGTGTAGATTACTTTTATGAAGAAAGAATAATAGTAATAGTCCTAATAAAATATTTTCTGCACTACTGTAAAAATCATGTATTTTTTGCAGAGAAGGTGTATGACTGCACAAGCTGAAGAAATTGGATGTGTGTTTTATTGCTTGATAGTCAGTAGCTTTTCCAAAGCTTATAAGCAAGGTTGATATATAATGCCTTTAGGATCTCTATGTTGGTAATAGTATTTGCTACTAACACCTTGGTCTTTGTATTTTTGTAGCACTGGTGGTCTAAAGATTTACAGGGAGGGCTGTTACGTTTTAGCAATCAACAGATACACCTACAGCGACTCTCTGAGAACCAGTAAACTTGAGGCAAAAACAAACAAACAAACAACCTGTAGAGAGTAATTATGATATGAGCACTTTGAGAAATGGTGTCCTAAGAACACTTTGGTGCAGTTGGTAAACAGCTGGGAGACAAGACATGAACGTATGTACATGTCAGAATAAGCAGCATTTAAACTGCTGTTCTGCTGATGGTTGAAGTGTGTGTCTAGGTGAGGCTGTCATGCCTTGTGACTGTGTGGGCTGTGGGCAGTGTCAACAACCTTTCAATACCTGCCTCTCCTACCAACTGCTCTTTTCCAGGCACCAGGTAGCAGCTGCCTGTTTGATCACCTGCTCAGTCTGCTACTGACTCTGTCTTGAATCCCACCTCCAGGTGATCAGACTTGTGCAGAGTCTGCTGGATGCTGGATATGCCTCTCAGATTTCTTTCTTGGGTAGTAAGGTTGCACTGTGTGCTGCTGAGGAACTGGCAGGATCCAACCTTCCTCTTAGAGAGATGCCCTTTCCAGATTTGATCTATCACATAAAAGATAACCTGCTGGGATTAATCAAGGCTCGGCTGTTTCCTTTGATCAGAGCTTCAGTTATTGATCCTGTGTCTACACTGTACATAAATCATTCAGCTTTCACAGTAAAGAACATCATGCACCATTCTGGTGCCCTTTGGTCAGAATGGAGGGTGTTGGCTGTCCTGGTTTTTAGCAGCATAGCTGAGAACCCACAAAAAAGCAGCAGCTGTGAGCTAACACAGCAACAGCTGTCTTCAGTCTTCTAGCCTGCTCTGAAAAATACAGGGCTAACTAGATGCTGCTGTTCTTGCTGTGCATGCTGGATATGGTTAGGACTCCCAGGTGTGTGGCAGCCTTGGGTAAATATGAAATATTCTGCTGGATTTACCTGGGGAACAGTTGAAGCATGAAAGTGCTGCACTGAATCAATGGCTGGTACTCACAAATTCGAAAAATGTGCTGCTTTCTTAGTCTTCCTCTCTGGAAAGCCTGGAGATGCTGAAAAATATTTTTGCATAGCTATTACTACTTATAAAGGAAAACTTTATTGTAAGGAAGGCACCTGCTATAAGTCACATAAGTTAAATAAAATTTTAATATCCACTGTTCAAAATTGAATTACCTGAGGAAGAAGAGGGTTTTTAAAATTCATTTTCTGTTGAATGATGTGCGTGTGATTCCATTTAGAGAAGTTTGAAAGCTGAACATTTGTGTTACTGTCTTGTTATGATTATATTTGGTCCAGCATTTCCTCCCAATTTGTGTTCTAAGAAGCTAAGAAGAATTATGGATGTGGTAACACAGGAGATTATTACATTGTTCAGTAGGTGCTATGACATTTCTTTTTTGTATATGTATTTCTACAGAGTTTGCTGACATTTTAGCTCCTGATGTGGGAACATGAAATAAAAAGAGGGGATCAGAAAAGGAATTATAAAGATGTGGGGAAAAAAACCCAAGGTGTGATCTAAGAAAGAATTTGAGAAGACTATGTACAAGAATTTCTGAAAGAAACCCTTGATTTGATGCATTTCACATAATCTGACAAATAGCATATTAAAAAAAAAAAAGAAGCTAAAATTAAAGGTAAATACAGGGGAGGTGGGCTGCACTGCTGAATTTAAAAGGTTGGCAATTTCTGTTGTTGGTTTGACATTTGATTGTTGCAGGGGATTTGGTGTTTCTGTTGCAAGTAGAACTAAGCTTTCCTGCGAACGGCATATACAACACCTTGACGTGCCCTCCAACTTCATTAATGGACAATGTTTTGTACCCAAAATGAGTGCCTTTAATATTACAAACACCTACAGTTTCAATAGCTGTACCTCTTTTTGGCAGAACATTCAGATGCAGATTAAGTAGCTGTGTTGTAAGGTCTTGAGTTCATGCAGGAAGGCAGTTGTGAGGCAGAGCAACACTAGCACAGCATCCTTTTTCAGCAGTAGCTCAGAGCAAATGCTTAGGAAATAGTAGAAGAAATAAGACATACAGGGATAATTGAGTGTTCTGACTGCTTAGAAGCCAACAAGCAAAATGACTGCGTTAGTGCAAGCCCGAAGCAGAGGCTCAGAGATACTGCTTTCAGTTCTCCTCTTTGGAACAGAATTAAGTACAAATATCACACTTTGAGCTTTTCCGCATGAGCAGTTTGGATTTGAATCAGTGCAGGGGGATCAGTTTGAGGCCTCTGCCTCCCAAGTGGGGCTGATTCTGTAGGCATCCCTGTGAGGTGGGTAAGATTTCTGTTCTAGGCATGATGCTGCAATGACATGAACACAAATTAAGCCTTAGTTAGCAGCTGTCCCGTGCTGTCATTTCAAACCCGGCTCACGGTAGCTGCATGGGTGTTTGTCCTTCTCATGCCTCTGCATTTTGGATGAATAGCAAAAATAACTATTTAGGGTTACTAGCTCTCAAGGAAGAGGGAAGAAAGGTATGTTTGCTGGTGTCTTTTTGAGTTTGGTTTCTTTTCTGCATGTGAGTGCAAAAGGTTTGTCAGGAATTTATCTTGGGATCTAAACTAGAAATACATCTCCTCTTTAGGAATTTCTCCCTTTCCTCTCCTTGTTCTACAGTCACACCAGAGCAGTACTGCAAAGTGGCATCAGCTATTTCAGCTGTCAGGCCATTCCTCTCACTTCCTGTTCAAGCAGGATCCACAGCCTGGCTGTACTTCTTGAAGAGTAACAGAAAGACCTGAAGATGCCTCTGAGTTTCTGCATTATAACTGCTATTTAAAATAATTTGATGTTCTCCCTGAAAATTGAAACTATAAAGTTGATGAATTGGTTTCAGATTCTTTTTTCTGTTGGTCTTCAGTTGCATGGACTGTTTAACACCAATGATGGATAGTTTCATTACAGTTCTTGTCCTATAAGCATATAGGATCTTTATGAAAAAGTGATTTAGGATTTCTTCATGATGCCTGAAAATGTCATAAAAGATGCCTTGCATGGTACTAATCCTGAAAAGTGAGACGAGTATTATATTTTTTCTGGAAGAACAAAAACTTTAAAATCTGTTGGAACTTGGCACCCTAAATTGCTACTTTTTTAATCTATTTCCTCTCCATCTTCCTCTCTCATATGTTAAAGCTTCTCTGGTAATTGTGATGGAGACTGCTACAATACTTCTTGTGATTTCTTTTTTGATACTGAAAAATTGTTTCTGTGCTTCATGTAGGGTTTTTTCCTTTTTCTATTTGACCATTGAATCCAAGCCAGGAATAAAATTGAGTACAGAAGGGAAAAGCTTGTCTTTTAAAGTGGCAAATATTTAAATAACTATTTTAAACTCTTCATTTAGAAACAAACCAGCAAATGTTGAGGCTCTCACAGATGGCCTCATATTGCTACTCCCTGTTTTAGGCACTCCTCTGGCCATCCCTCAACATTGCTGTATGAACCAGTTCAGCTGGGAGAATGGTGAATAATTTCCTGTCTGGTGTTAGCAGTCTCCTAAGCAGCCAGATTAAAAATTCATGGAGGTTATCTTGACTTTTCACCCTCTGGATTTCAAAAAGCTTGAAATTTGCTGAATAAGGTATTAAAAGCAGAAGCTATTATCAGACAGTCTTGGGTTTGTATTAGTGTATGGTTTTTCCTTCCTTTTGAATTCTGTTTGGTAGTGTGAAAGGAGAACTTTAAATATTCTGCTGGAAAAAAATGGGTTTTTATACCAGTCTTTTTCACTTTCTCTTATTTGTGAGAGCCAATAATTCGAGGCACTGTCCTTGAACTGGTAGTAATTTAACAGGTAGGAAATATGTACTTCCTAATTCCTAGGCGAAAAGTGATAAAAACTGTGAAGTTACTTGCACAGGGGTTTTGTTAGCTAGACTTATTCTCTCCTGGCTTTTTGTAGCTGATAGAGTTTCTGGTGCTCACTGCAAATGAAAGGGACTTCTGGAGAGTCAGCTCATTGCGGAAATAGCAGAAGGCTGTTCGCTGAGAATAATCTCTCACAGAGACATTAATTCACAGCAACAGTGTATCTTCTGCTTTATTTCCCCCAGTGCTGTGTTAAAGTGGCTCAGCATTCTGGATGTTACAAGCTTCTATTGCTCCTTTAACCTTCTCTGAGCTTTAGGTCGTTGGTGTCAGATCTGGTCCACTTGAAGATATGTTTCATGTTCTTTTGCACACTCTAATTGTAGCTTTCTTCTCCCCCAAGTGGTGTCTTTCATTTCTGTTTTCCTTGCACTCTCCACCTACACTTTCTCAATAGTCTCTCTGTAAGTATTAAACAGCAAAGGGTGGATTCCCAGTTCAAAGGCCTTGCTTAAAAGGGACAGATCCTTCAGAGTTGCAGATCCAGTCTGCGTGATGCTCAAGGCAGCCAGTTGTGAGTGATGTGAAATAATCCTGTAATTTTTCTATTACTTTTTCCTAAATAGAATATCTCCAGAATGCCAACTGCCCCAGCTTTGGGCGTATCTGGTCACAAAATTTGTCTTTAGGTCACGTGTAGCATTAAGGTTACTCTAAGTGTACGTGTCTACTGTAGCTTCCATTGCATCTGCCTTTTGAAGGGACCTTACAGAGGGATTGCTGTCCCAAAACTTATTAGAAAGCTTGGTTGATTATGGCATTTGCTGCTTTTTGGTGACCATAACTGTCATCCTATGTCCTTGGCAGTCTCACCCTTTGCACAATATTTTTTATGTTGTCCTTGAAACTCCAGATGGCAGGGACCATTTTCTGTGATGTGATGCTGTTGATTCTTATCTCAACTTTCATGTGCTTCCACAGGTTAAGTACTAATAATTGACTGTTGTCAGTAGGTCTGTCAGTTTTGCCTTGTTCCTCTTGTGTTTCAACCACATATTTCTGAGAAATGCCTACAGTTATTTTTCATTGTCTAAAGGAAAATATGAGCAAGTTAAGTGAGTGAGTCTGCTGATTCTCAGGTATCTGGACCTCTCATGTATGTCCAGTTAAGCACTTGTGGACTGTTCTCTGCTTAAGTGATTATATAATGTGTTGATAAAAGTTGATTATGTAAAAAAAAAAAAAAAAAATTAATTGTTTTTTTCATTGTTATTTATACCGCCAGTATTTTTTATTTCTGAAGTACACTTGTAGAATCCTGTAGGCTCGAGACAGCAGAGTTGTGAAGTTTCAGGTGGTCAGTATTCTCTGTATAATCTTGAAAAATTAGTTCAGGTGTCTGCCTTTGATTTATTGCTAATTTTTTATGTAAGACAATTCTGTATTTCTGAATGTTCTATATAAAAATCCAATTTGGTTTGTTTTGTGAATTTTTGGGATTGTCTGACCTTGTGATTTTTCTTAAAGCACATTGTGATTTTGTTTGACCTGTAATGATTTTTATGTGCATCTGCAGCCTGATAGCCTGAAGATGTGAGCACGTATTTGTTAAATGCAGGCTGGGGTTGGTGGTGTACAAGACAAACCATATAGACAGTCATTGCTCTGAGCTAATCTTATCTCCCAGAGCAAAGCATTTCTGAGGAATTTCTAATTTTGACAACTGGGATCAAATGTCTGACTTCTGAGGGCTGACAATAATGCCAGGGGCTGTGCTGCTTTGTCCTGTTGGTAGCAACTGTGCAGTTAAAAACCCCACTAAATGCCAGGGAACCATGCATCTTAGCTGGTTGGGTTCAGGGTGGGTGTGTGTGTGTGCAGGGTAAGGCATCAGCTTCAGCAGTCTTTATGGGGCAGAAATGCTGTGGCTGCTCAGGGGTAAAAATAGTTCTGGGTTTTCAATGGCTGCATTCCATGGCTGGAGCCTGAAATCATGAATCAGGGCTCAGCTCTCGGTCTGTGCGAGAGCAACTGCGAGAGCGGAGCAGACACCGGCAGGGAGCAGCTGGCCGAGATGAGTCCGAACCCAGCTCCGCTGATACTCTGGGAAGGACCTGTGCTGCTTGTACACTCCCAGCAAGGTATTGTGCGTTCATGTTTTGATTTCCAGTAGGAGCGTAGTTACTTGAGTGTGAATAATTAAAGACCTACTGAGCCGTGCAAAATTTGCCACTCAACTGAAGGCAACTTCTAAAAAGTGTCTGTTCTGTGCGAGTTCAGCTTCACAGAGACTTGTAGCTTCACACCTTACAAGCTTCCAGAGACCTGGGATGATATATTGGGATTGGAAGGGTGTGCTGCTCATTCCCACCTGAAAACTGTTTTGCGTGAGTGTTTGTCCTTGATTTTTCATGGCAGTTTTTTTTCAGAAATTTTCCAGCCTGGAAATTCCTGGGAATTTAAATACGTAAATAGCATTCTTTTGAAACCCTTCTGAGAGTGCTTTTTAAAACTGTACATAAAACATGGCTCCTTAACTCATAGATCTCTTTGAAGCTTCATGAGATCTATGCAGGTTTAAATTGCATTTTGAAAGATTTCAGAGGATTGTTCTCAGCTGTTTAAAACAGATCTTCATTTCATGAGAGGGAATTTTGCATTTAAAGTCCGGACTTTGTGTTGAAGGTGTTACCTTAAAACTACCAAAATTTTGTGACTGACTTTTGCTTTGAATGGGGTAAACAAAACCCTGTTGTTTTGGGGTTTTTTTTGTCCCTGAGACATTTCAAATATGTTTTGCTCCAGGCTATTGCTAGTAGGACCTTGAGAAATAGATGTTCCTGCAGATTTTGGCGTGCCCTGTGAGTTGAATAACTGTGTGCTCCTCTTTCCAGAGCGAGTTGCTAGATTTCCTGCTGCTGGAAGTAGCCACGCCAGCCATGTGTGCAGATTGTCCTTTCCATTAGTGCCTGGGGCAAAGCAAGGCAAATCCACACATGGTAACCTCGCAGTCGGCCACAGCGCTCAAGTGCACTCATCTGGTCACTTTCTGGGCCCCGGGGTGCAGCCACACACACTTGTCTGCCCCTCTGTGTATCTGCTCTTGCTACCCCTGCATGCCTGGAGCAGTGGCAGGCACCTGCCTTCTGCTCTGCTGGCATTTTCCGTGTGACACGGGCACCTGCAGCTGTGCTGTGCCCCCTTACTGCTGGGTGGGCTTCTGTTAGCTTAGCATGGAGCTGGGGGCTGGTGGTCTTGCTTTAGCAATCCAGCCACCAAAGCTAATGGGGACTGATTTTCTTCATTTCTAGTGTGGTGGCACAGCTTATTTCCCTGAACATTGCTGATATATCAGAGCAGAGGATACTATTTTCTCATGCACTCCCACATAATGGGACTGATCTGTAACATAACCGAAGTGAATTTGGCAAATCTCACTTGGAATAACAACTCTGGAAAGTGAGAAGCATATTGCTCTAAGATCGGGAGTAAAACTGAGTAAGTCAAAGTAGCTCCATGCTGTAAGCGAAGTTAGTGAGGTGTTAGGTTCAGTTATAGGATGACTAGCAAACATAAGGAGTTTGAAAATCTATCTTGTTTTATTTTCCTTGACATGTCTTAGTCTGGAAAGCACTGGGCTTGGGTGCAGGACCTAGATTCTGTTGCAGACTTGCTGATGGAATTCAGTCACCTGATCTTCTTGTTTTTCAGTTCCCAGTTTGTATAATGAGGATGAATTTATAACAGGTATCATAGGAATAAAATCTATTTATCACAAATGTAAATGCTAATGCCATCTTTGTGCCTTCAGAGCTGCCCAAATGAATGGCCAGTGTACCACTCTTGGGAGGCCCATTCCACTTCTGAAACAGTTTTGTGTTTTTGTCAATAAAGCCCTTTTGAAGAGGGTGAATATGGACTGTGGATGGTTAAAAGTATATTCCAAGAGTTGTATAAAGTCTGAGGACAAGAACAAATGCTTTAGTCCTTGCTACTTGGGTTCTGTGTGCTGGCCTCACTGTATGCTCCCCTTCTGGGTGGCTCAGTAAGAGTTAGAAATATGTTGCATGGTCTAGGTTAGCCATCAGCATTGCACAAATAAAGGTGAATGGGTATTTTAAAGAAGTGACACGGCAAAACTGTTGGTATAATTGTACCAATAGCAGAGCTGCCTAAAATAACAAGAACATGAGAAAGTATTTTCTAACTGCAGCACTTTATTTAACGCTATTTTTGCCTACTGTGGATAAAGCAATGAGAGGTATCTCAAATATTCAGTCAGTGGTCCCAGATATTATGTGCTCTTTGTGTTAGGAATTACAACACTTCCAACTATTTGCCAGAGTTGTTAGAAAAGGTGAATAACTGAAGATTTGGGTGTTTGCCCAAGCTGTCTGCATTTAATTATTCTGTGAAACCTCATTAGAGATGAGCTGCACCTGTGATATTAAGAAGGAACTATTTTGAAGGTAGTTAAGACCTTGATTCATAGCTCAATAAAAAAAATACTCTTTTAGAATTTGAAAGTTTTTTCACCCTCATGTACTTTGTTACCGCTACTGTTCAGTCCTGATCTGATTTTTTGAGGGGACAGGAAAGAGTGAAGATGCATTTGGTAGCCAAAATGATGTTGGCAAACTGGAGGTACAGCCTGAAATAAGTGGATAAATGCAATATAGTTCTCTTCAAGAGTAATCAACTGTACAAATACAAATAGGCCTATGAAGAGAAGCTCTGGAGTTTTTTGTGGTCCACAAGGTGAAATTGAGTCCCAAATGCTGTCTTGCTTCAAAATGCAAAGCCATCTTGCAATGCAAAACCAAAATATACCACTTGTGAAACCTGTGAAATGATCTATCTCCTTTACACTAAGTATAGTCTCAGCTGGGGTATTCAGTTCAGATTTTGGTAGCTACAGTTGAAAGATGGGGATCAACTGGACAATTTGATCTGAGTGCACTGGGAATGACTGAGGTCAAAATAAAATCTCAGGTGAAGGTTTAGTGAATTGGAGTTAAATCTCTTTGGTTAAAAGGGTAAGTATATTTAACAACATTTTGCAAATGTGTAAATAGCTGCTGGAAAGAGGCAGGGAATAGCTCTTCTTTCTAGGTGTAGGGTAAGAAGTAATAGGCTTCAGTCACAGATGGTTCAGGTTTGTTAAATGATGAAGTGTTTGTCTGGGGTGATATAGGTACAAGCTGTTCTGCTGTCATCCGTGTGGTCTTTCCAAGTCTCTTTCAGTTCTGTGATTCTCTAATCCTGCATGATTACATGCTTTGAGTTGGAAACTAATGTCCTTAATCCTCTGCAGCAGACACTGAGCTCAGTGTCTCCCAGAGAACCTGTTCCTGCAACTGTGGCTGATGCTGTTGTAGATAGGAGTAGCTGGGCAGAGGGAAGGGTTGGGTGCATGTGGCAGTCACAGACAACATGGAGATGTGAGTCAGGAATGTTTGGTTGCCTCAGTTTCTCACAGTACAAAAGCTGTAGGACAACCCCTCGGACTGCCAGGTGGTAAATGCAGAACAGGTAAGGACTTTTTCATACAGTGTTTGGTTAACCTGAGGAACTTACTGCTGTTGGATGTGTTGGGTTCCAAAAGCAATTAGGCAATATTATGCCAGCAGATCTGTCAAAAGCATTTTAACATAAATATACCAGTTCTAGCTTGTGAATTTCTCAAGACACATGTTGCTGAAGGCTGGATACCATGGAGGCTGTTTCTAAGTTTGTGCCCTGTTCTTATACTCTTGGCACTTGCAAGTGGTGTCTGTCAGAGTTTGAAGGGAGACCTGGGTCCAAAATTTATTGAGGGGGGTTTTTCTATTTCTCTAGTCTGTAGTGCACAGCCTGTGGTGGCCTCCACATGCCTGATAATCAGCACATTTAAAATAGCCTTTTGCCTGTCAGGGTCTGAGAAGAGCCCTGACTGGGATGACTTCTGTTTCCATCTGAGAATTATTCTGTCAGCACTCCCGCTTCAGTTGGAGAAGTGCAGTGGAGCAGCTGAGATTGAATGGGAAGAGGCAGCAAAAATTCATTCCCACTCACTGGGCATTCTCATGTCTTCACTGGGAATTTCAGGGCATTTGCTTCTGAGATTATTTCCAGCCAGAACTGTGCTGTGAAGTACCAAGTCTTTGCTTTTATGGACAACTTAGGAAGCCCCATCATGAGAGACATTTCTGAGTATATAGCTTGGCATGGCTTACAGGAGGAGCTGCAAGTAGTTATGAGGCATGTGAGCAAGGTCAGATAAAAACTACTTAAGTGCTATGTGTCAATTTTTTTTCACTCACAAAATTGCCCTGTCTTTAGCAGGATGATACTATGAATGATCCTTAAATAATTTCACAGAATCACAGAATCATTAGGGTTGGAATGGACCTCTGGAGATCATCCAGTCTAACCCCCCTGCCAAAGCAGTGTCCCCCAGAGCAGGTGACACAGGAACTTTCCAGGGGAGTTTTGAATACCTCTGTAGAGGGAGACTGCACAATTGCCCTGGGCAGCCTGTTCCAGTGCTCTGCCACACTGAGTGTAAAGGTCTTCTTCCTCATGTTGAGGTGAAACTTCTCGTCTTTTAGTTTATGGCCATTGCTCCTTATCCTGTTGCTGGCAGCACCAAAAAGAGTCTGGCATCATCCACTTGGCACCCGCCTTTGATCATATATATGTGCATTAATGAGGTCTCCTGTCAATCTTCTTTTCTCTAAACAGGCCCAGCTCCCTTTTCTCACAAGAGAGATATTTCAGACCCCCAATTTCTGTAGCTGTTGTGCTACCATTCTGGTAGGGTTGTGAGTTGTGAGGACATGGCTCTGTGGGATTGATATGACAGGAGGTGGCATGCAAGCAGCAGGCTCTTGGTGCTTTTCTGCCTTTCCTCTGTCAATGCTAAAGCCACTGTGTTGACAGGAATAAACAATGAATTTTACCTGTGGGGCAAACAATTCAAAGTGTTGACTGAAGAATATTGAGTAATATAGCAGAGACTGTCTGATAAAAGAATGCAAGGGCAGAAAAGGCCATAATGAGAGCTAAGCCCCTCTGGTCATGTTCAGCTTGTTACAGAAGAGGGTCTGATGGGTCAACGTGCTGGAGCACACTGCTAGAGAGAATTCCTGTGTGCAGATTGATAACAAAAAGGAAATCAGGCAGGATAATGTCCACATAAATAGTCCTTAGACCAAAAAATCCATCTTCTAGACTGTCTCCTAGAGCACAATGTCTTGATAAGTGAGCAAAAAAGACTGGTGTTGAGATTTGGAAAGGTATTGTGCTACCTTGCTCTTTTATTAGGAGACTAAAAATACCTTTACAATGCAGCCAACCTTCCAAGGACTCTTGCCTCCTTTAGCCTTGTTCCAGACCAAGGCTAAAGGAGGCAAGAGTCCTTGGGAGGTTGGCTGCATTGCATTGTAGGGCGGTTGAACTTGGCCTGGAGTAATGGTTGGAAATCATTATTTCAAGCAGAAAAATTGTATACTTGATAAATCCTCAAAACATTGTTAATGCCGAGGTGTCCTCGTGATCCTCTGCTCTGTTTTGCTAATGCCAAAGACAAAGCAAAAACATCCCAAGTACCTCTTGCAGATACCCATAATCTACAGACCCTGAAAAAAGATTCCTTACATTAAGACTGAAGAAAGAAGGGCTTTAACATTTCTTCAGCAGATTTTACTGCAGCTGGGTCCCAAATAATGTTCTAAGTATTTTGTAATAAAAAGCTGTAATGTTTTCAAAAGGGCTGTACTTTTTAGGCATGACAAAAATTACCAAAGCATTGACTCAACAAATCTGGATATTGTCTAATACAGCACAGAGCAGAAGGCTTTCATTTAGTGGTTAATTTCTTTCATACTGCAGAAATAATTTTTAAATCCTATTTAATATAAGCATGAATGTCCTTATGAGCCACATAGAAGTCCTGTTCTAGTGTACATCCTGCAGAAGATTTGGAAAGGAAGGCCCTTGAATGTGATCAAGTAGTATAACTTTAGCCAGAACTGATGAAGCCAGAAGAGAAATCTTTATCCTTTGCAGAACTTAGAGCAGCCTGTGAATTAATTTAAATTAATGCTTTTGGAATTAGTAACTGTGATGGATTTCATCACAGACTAATTGACTCAACACACCTGAACAGCACAACCTCCTGGACCTGACCTGGCTCTCCTTGGCCTATTCCTGCCCTTAGCAATATATATCCATTTTGGACCATCTATACCAGAATGGTGCTGCCTGGAACAGAAAATGCCAGATGATGAAAAATCATTATTTTGTTTTGATAGTAGCTTTGCACTTGTTTTGTGTATTCTGAACAGCCAATAAAAATCAGATGAGGAACTGAGTAACTGACCTTTTATGGTGTTCTCATGCGCCCACCTTAAAAAAAAAATTATCCTGGTGGTTAACAGTAATAATAATAATAATAGTAATAATATTAGCATTTTTGTGCAGCCCATTTAGGTCCCTTTATAGTGCTTGTGGAAGTGACCTATATGCTCTAAGGGTTTGCAGTATAAATTGGGTGTTGGATCCACCTTATAATGAATATTCTAGGGTCTATGCTACTGCAGTTATTTCTGAAGTCCAAAATGGAATGGGAGATTTTTCTGTTGGATTTCATACTTGGTGCACATTAATTCCTTCTGAATTCTCATCTGCTTTGCTGAAATGGAAATTCCTGAATTTGCCTTCCTGATGTTGAACTAGTAACATGAACATGTATGTGTTTCCATTAGAAAAGGCTGGTAGCCACAGAGCAGAACTCAGCTGTAAGGATACTCAAAATCTTACTACGAACTACATCAGGTTATGGTTTGGTGTGGTGGTGTTTGTTTTTTTTTTTTTTTTTTTTTTTTTTTTTTTTTTTTCCCCTGGAGCCGCATTTAATTATGTTTTAAATACACCAAATTTCCACTCAAAATGAAGCACAGCTTCTCTCAGTGGAACATAAAGAAATTCTTCCTTATGTTTTTGTTTTTCTACTAGGATTTCTGCAAAGTTTGTTTGAAGTTGTTTCTTCCCCAAAGCTATTACATTGATGCCTTTGCCAAAGCTAAAATCATTGATCAGATGAGAGGAAAAAATACATATTTGTGCAGTGACGTATGTGCAGTGATATAATCTCCTTCATGGAGAAATGCCTTTTAGTTCATCCTGTACATCTGTAGCCTTAGCAGCAGGTGCCACTGCCAGACAATTCTTCAAACTTAATGTGATTGCTGGGAAATGCTAAAGCCTTTCTTTTTTTATTGCTGTGGGAGGTGATGTCAAGAGCTGTGTTCTCTGTGGGAGGGAGGAGAGGCTATGCTGACAAACAAGCTGGAAAGGTGGACTTCTCAACTCTACTTTGTGGAGTATTTAGTGTAAGAAAACAGGAGTGTCCTGTGATGGGGAGTGAATGTGGGACACCTTGTCTCAGTAGGAGATGGGAGCACAAGTTCAGCGTGAAGGGGGCCATCTGGCAGGTGATGCAGAGTACTTTCAGGAAGGACAGGGTTGTGAAGTGAACAGGGATTTTCTCCAGTTGAAATGCTGCCAACTTAGTCATGCTATGAGCAGAGGCTGGACGTTTGCATCCTTCCCTTGGCAGGCAGCTCTAAAAGCAGTGCACACTGCTTCACAGGTTGTGCTGGGCAGCTGAACCAGCCCAACCCACCAAGTTTTTGGCTTTCCTACCAGTAGCTGCTGGTGCTTACTAACTGGTAAGCAGCAAGATGTGCTGAGATTTGGCCTGTCTGAACTTCTGTCCCACTCTAACAAACCTAGTCTGGAGACCAGTGGGAATTGTGAGTTTGTGTATGTGTAGCTGGGTAGGAAGGAGCCAGGTTTGGGAGAAGGGAGCCTGGAGTTGTAGAAAGCAAACTCCAGGAGCACATGTGCTAGTGCTAAAATGAGAGATGACTAAGAAAGGATGCTCTATGATACAAGAGTATGGAAATATTAGCACACAGCTAATCTACAGGAAAAGAAAACGGTACATCACAGACAATAATAGAATTAATGACAATAAATTGCTAGGAGTAGATATGATCAGCAGGCATAGAAATGAGGAATGACCAAGCATGTATGAATGTAGGCATGCAAAACACAGCCAGTCCCTTTGATCAGAAGTGTATAATGCTCAAAACCAGGAGAGATCCTGATGCTAAGGAGGACACAAGTTTAGGATCTGGGAGGCTGTATCCTTCCCTCTCTCCATGCAGCCACACACCCTAAGAAGCATCTGTGTCATGTAAAGGACAGCTGAGGTGCCTTTTCCTTACATCCACTCTTTTATGCACAGAAAACAACAGCAGTGAAACATCTGAGAAGCTGAGCATGAGCTAACACACGTGATGGCAGAATAGCAATGCTTGGTAGCTCGGAGGATGCCAAGCAGAGAACAGCTCAAACTGAATAGTAGGACAAAAGTGACCATGGAATGGTGAGATCTCAAAAGCATTCATAAGACAAAAAGCTCAGGTGTGTTTGCAGTGATACAAGTTAAGACCCCAGGGCTTGCAGTATGATGGGATTAATAAACCCCACGATTAATAGATTGGGCTTCATGGTAAATATGTGAGCAGTATCATCTTGCAATTCTGCCACACTCTCTGTGCAAGGCCACAGCTGAGTTAGGAAACAAATTAGTCTCAGGGCATCAGATTTAAATCCTATAAGCCATTTTAGTTGCTGTTTGTAACCAAATTTTTCTAAATTTTATGGTAATGCCAGTGCAATGTTCTTTCCTGTGTCCTTTGTATAACCTTTCCTGGTGCTATTTGAAATTGGGAAGTGTGTGTAATAGCTATGGAAATGGTTTGGTTTATTGATTTTCTTTTCATACCCTAAACTGAAAGGGCTATCAAGATGGTAACTTGGATTTATGAAACAAAGATTTGAATTCTAATTTGTTCAATATTTTAGAAAAGTTGTATTCTCCTTTTTGTGGCCATTTCCTGGCTGTGTTTGAAGTGCAGAATCCCCTATAAAATAAACCTTGACTTCCTCATTTCTTTATGATTTTAAGTAGATTTGAGGTGCTTAATAGTATTTGTTGTTTTGTCAGATGTAAGTTTTGTTTTCTGAAATGGCCTATATCTGGGATTTTGGCCCCAGGAGTCTAAATTCAAACTTTTGCAAACTTTTGTTTTACATAAAGGACATGAGTGAGAACAACTTTCCTTTTTTTTTTTTTTTTTTAATTTTTTTTTTTCCCCCCAGAAGGACAAAGAAGTGACAAATCACCATTTCCTGAAATTGAAACATTATTTATGAAGGCTGCTTAGGGCTTCAGACATTGGTCTTGTGTTCAGTATCATTTGTTTGTGCATGTTTGTACCATTTCTCCCCCAAGTTCTATTAATGACTGGATTGAACTTAGAAAAGATCAATGTCTTAATACCTTTTCACAAGTATCAAATGTTAGGGGTGTCTCATTAAGGCAAGTAACAGCATTCTTAGTGGTAAATTCATCCACAAGGTAGGACAGGTTTTATCCATCCACTGGTAGAATCTGACCTTTAAAGAAGTTAATCTTTTCAAGTGTTATATATGCCACAAATTATTGATGAGATTCTCATTGAGTTTCTTTTTTTTTCCTACATTAGATTGCACGTGAATACTGACAGAGTTTGGAGAGCTTTCTTTTCCTTCTAAATGGAATCTTATGGCCAAATAATGCAGCATAAACAATTTGGAATGCAGGAAGCAAAGTAGGGGTAGGAGATGTAAATTCAGTTCCCTGGCATGATTTAAATAAACAACTCAACCAACAGAAGCCCCGTAATTTAGTTCACATGAGCATATGTTTGGCAGGATTCAGCGTGGTGGGTTTGCAGTCTCTGCTTATCACAGAACCAGGACTGTATGCATCACTGCCACATGCTTCTCTTTTCCTTCATCCCAGGGAAACTAATCTTGTCAGGAGAAGAAAGTGGGAGGAGGAAATGTATCATTCCAACACAGGCTGGATACAATTCTTTTGCTCCCTGTTGGCGGAGGCTGGGAGATGCCTTCTATCTTACAGACAGCCTATTGCAGATTGGAATTTCAGCGTCTGGTCTGACTTTTAGTGTAGATTGTTTTTTTTTTTTATGTGCATGAATTATAAAGCTATTTTCTTCAACAGACTCAGAGACTAAAAAGTTTGGTACTGCAGCGTCTCTTGTTTGTGTGGCCTATAGAAGTGGCTCATTAACTGTCCTACTGTAATTTCTATTTAATCATAAGTAAAGCAAAAGACAGACATGTTGGCACCAGAGTCTTCCTATAAAATTTACTTTAAATTTACTTTAAGATGCCTAAAAGTACTATTAGCTTTGGAAGCATTTCTCTTTACCTGCAAGGGGAGAAAATCTCCTTTTTATTAAAGTTCTAACCCTGGTGGTAATATGATAAATATTAATATAAATAGGTTGTCAGTTGTCATATAAAATAATCTATCCTGTTAACCTCCTTGGACTGAATGTTCAGTCCTTACTATCTGAGCTGTCAAAAAACAGGAATTCCCATGACGTGTCACAGTAAATTTTGATGCAGAAGTTTTCCACGTGGGATAACCTGCAGAGAGTCTGAGGTGTGAGAAACTCTGAGAATGCTGAGGTGCTCTAAATACAGGATGGACAAGCAGAAGGAGTTTTAATTTATGGAGGAAACTTCATAAATTGCAGTTAGGGCCTGAGTCGCACAGAAAGTGTGAGTAGAAAATCAGCATAACAAAATACAGTGGGAAGCCTTCTGGAAGGGGAATGTAGTATTTATTTCAAAAAAATCTTCCAATAAGCTGATTTTACCTGCTGATACTAATTTTGTTACAGATTTTGTTCATCTGCATACTTGTATAGACATACCCATGTCCCCAAAGCTCTAGGAGAGGAGATTTGGCAAGGATCAGTTGTATGTGATTCAGAGGACAAAGGATGCCAGATGTTAAGTTTCTGGGGTTCTTCCTGATGTAACAAACATGTTTTTGGACAGATCTTTTGAGCCCTTTGGGATTCAGCAGCAGTTGCAGAGCTGTGCTTTCCTGCAGATCCTTGCTTACATCATCTTCCATAAATCCTAGGCCAGGTTATCGCCCTTCACTTGTTTTCCTCACAGGCTAAGGAAGATAGGAGCAGTAGATGTGACACTGGCACAGACTTGGTGTGATCTTCCTTAGCAATACAGGCCCTTTTTAACACTCTGTCCTTCTGCTTCTTCTGGTGCTTGCACCTGTGTATTTCAGTTCAGTCTGTATGTATGCCAGTATTCATATTTCTGTAACAGATCTTTCCAGGTGGAGTTCTTAAGGGCTAATGTTGTTGTTGAAACTCTTTTTGCATTAAAGTTAGCAGTAAAGTTTTTCTGGATGTCAGAGAGACAGTAATTTCTGTCAGTGCTCAGTACTTTGGAAACTAAAGGCCTTAGAAATGCAGTTGTATAATACCAACCCTCCCTAAGTGGGATAGCCATCCCCAGTATCAAGTTTGGACTAGATAGACTATTGTTATGACCCTGCTGTAGTTCTAAAAATGCATCTTGCATGAGCACAGAGAAGCTGTTGGGCTTTTGCCTGAAACTAAAAATATGTTTTTGTGTGAGTTTCTGTGTGGGACCTTCTTTAAAGTTTTTGTTGTGTGAGAACAACTTTCTTTCTTCAGGCTTAGCAGAAGGATTTGGACCTTCAGAAAAGTGAACTTTTCTTTGTGGTTGCTGTGCTGTCAGGGCCCCACACCAAACTGCTTATTCATCCACATTGTTGTGCATGGTTGCTGCCTCTTGGCCACCTCTAGGTTTTGTACCCCTTGGCTGACCCCTGGAGTGACCTCAGTTATCTGAGGATCCAGAGAACAGCTGAAGGAGGGAGTACTTCTCAGGACAGCTATGCCAAGAAGAGCTACTCAAGGAGAAGTCTGTTTTTCCAAGTAACAATCCAGTGATTCTCTCATGCCTCTGGAGAAGAGGCACTGACCCTGGGGTTCTGGGAGATTTTCTGTACCTCTCCTCTCTTCCTGCAATTTAGTGTCTCTTGTGATGAATTAGCATTATGAATAGTAAGTTTATCTGCACAGTATGGTTAGCAGTCTTCTGGGGAGAGTACCTGGTGTTTGTATTGCATTGCTCCTCCAGCTTTGGCACAGCATATGTGAGTTTCATGCACCGGTGGCTTTTGTCACAGAAGTGCCTGGTTTTGGAAGCTGTCAAATGGGTCTACCTGCAGTGATTTGAATGCTTGATTAAAACTTGATTTGATTCCCCCATCTGAACTATCAGCAAAGAGTCCAAAACACTCCAGTGGAATGAGACAAATGGAAATGGGAAGGGAGAAGTGGGGAATGAAGGTAGGGCCAGAAAGCAGCTGTTAAAACGTTCTGCAACCACTTAGAAATACATTTTAAAATTTAATATAATTTCCAAACAAAAAACTCTCAACTTAAGCTACGTGCTGTGGTTTGGTATAAATAATACTGCCTTTTAATAGTTGGAAGTGGGGTTTTGCCAGAGAAGTAGATACAGAAAGCAAGATGATTTTGCATGCAAACCGGGGGTTGACGAGGTCTCTGTAGCAAAACTGCCATGAACAGGATTAAAGGAATATTAAGGGAAATACCAACATTGAGTTGGGGTGCTGTGCTAGACTACTTGATTTGGGGGAGCAGGAGTATGATTCCCTTTTCCCCACAAGCTGAAGAAGATGCCAAGCGTTGTGGAAAAACAAGTGGGAAGGAAGCCATAAATGTTAGGAGTGTTAGAGGAGAACTTTCTGCTCTTTTACACAATATCCTTCAATATATAACCCAATCTGGAAATAAATTTATTTGGTACTCAGGTGTCAACAGTCTGGGAAGCAGCAAGTTTCCTAAGTAGTGAAGAATAATTTGGGTCTTAGCCTGTGGAAGCATGGGTGTGAGGACTCTGGCAAGTTCTAGTGTGTCATTCTACCATCAGAGCTCACAGAGCAGGTATCAACAAGCTCTTGTGTGAAATTTCAAGTGCTGTTTGTTATGTACTTGCAAATGTCTGGCTTTTTCACCCTCCTGCACCCTCTCCAGATGTTTTCCTCAGTGCAGCACTAAAAGAAAACACCATTAGAATATCACCCAGAAGTATTTGAATAAACCTTGTTTATTATATCACCCAGCAGTATTTGAATAAACCTTGTTTATCAAATTGAAACTCTGGAGAAAAATTTGGAAGCTCTCAAGATGGCCAAAAAACAAAAAGACATGTTTCCTTCTGCTGGGGGAGGCCAGGGGTTGGGAGGGACAGGACCAGACTGGCAGGACTACCTGAAGTGTCCAGAAAATTCAGTAAGCCACAGAGAGTGAGAGCAGAAACAAGTTCTCCTGATCTGCAGAACTGGTGATGGAAGTGGCGTGGTGAACAGCAGTGAAATCTTATGACATGGCCAGTAGTGAGCTTGGAGCACAGTGGCCAAGCCATTGTGCTGTCAGCTCTGTAGGAGTCCTGGGAGCAATCCTGGTTATTGTACTTCATCAGGTCTCCTATGGGATCTGACCCAACTTGGTCTGCACTCTTTGCATGACCTGGGAGGTCACAGCAGTACCAAGGAGCTCTGGTTTCCTTGGGAGCTGAATGCTGCCTTGTTTACAGCCCAGGATGGCTGCTTGGAGCAGCAGGGTAGGGAGAGCATGTTATCAGGCCAGCTGGGAGTGCATGACTGAGAGCTGATGGCAGAGACAAGCCCAAAAGCTATTTTCTTAACTCCTGCTGTGCCCCTCCTGCATCCTGCTCCGTGTCCATCAAGTGGTGAAGGTAGCAGATGGGCTGCCCCAAGGTGGCACACGCTTACCTGCCGGGAGGAGAGAGCAACTCCTGTAGCATGTCCCTGGTGTAAGTGCTGCTGCTGGCAGGCAGGCAGCCCTGTTGCTTGGCAGCAGGCCTCAGAGAGAAGATTACTTTGTCCTTGTTCTTAGTCAAGTTTGCCAGGTTCCCTTCTGATTGCCAGGCTGGTAATGCATGGGGGAGATAACCCTGGTTCAGTGAGCAGCAATTCAGTCTGTCATCAAACAGAAAATACTTGGGCAGAATCAACAGAGCCATGTGCTAAGCTAATTTGGTATCAGCCTTGTGGGTGTGGTTCTTTGCTACAAGTATTTTTGTGTTTGTCTTTCTGCAGAGAGGACTGAAATCTCCCATCAGAATCTCCCTCTGTCCCTCATGGGCCTGTTCACAAATTGCACAGTCCCTCTTTGTTCTCTTTACCTGCAAACTAAGCTACTTCCTCTAGGTCTCTCTCCAGCAGCAGCAGGCTTGTTCCCTTTTCCCTAGCACTTCCATCACCAGTTCTGCAGATCAGGAGAACTTGTTTCTGCTCTCACTCTCTGTGGCTTACTGAATTTTCTGGACACTTCAGGTAGTCCTGCCAGTCTGGTCCTGTCCCTCCCAACCCCTGGCCTCCCCCAGCAGAAGGAAACATGTCTTTTTGTTTTTTGGCCATCTTAAGAGAGCTTCCAAATTTTTCTCCAGAGTTTCAATTTGATAAACAAGTTAGCTGGTTTGATGTTATGAAGAAATCACTCTGCCCTCGCCCTCTTCTGTAGGAATAAAGCAGCAGATGAAAGGATAAGACTGGATGTGGAGGAATGTGAAGGGTTCTGATAGCTGCATGGGGCGTGATGGACAGCAGCAGGGTTCAACAAGGAGAGAGGGGTTTATAGCACCACAGCTGCTGCCTGCATCTTCCTGACGCTCAGACCTGGGTGAAAATCTCTCCATGCACTCTAAAGTCTGTCTGTTGCTGAACTTTGGGAGGGCATCATGTTCAGGGACGCTTTATGTGCACGTACCAGGCATATAGAGAGCATGAAATTGCTAATTGATCAAAGCAGATCTTCCTTCTGTACTTCTTCGTGCTGTGGCCACCTGATAGTGGGGAGGTTTTTTGCTGCTGTTGTGCTTTTCTGTACCAGTTTGTGGCTGAGCTTGATTTCCTTGTCTCTGTGGGAGGAGAATCCTCAGATGCACAAGGGCCAGCATTTTCACTCAAAAATGTCATGTAGGAGACACTAACCCAAGAACAGAGCAAGGGTCATAGGCAGTTGCAATTCTCCTTGTTGAAATCTGCTCTGACAAATAATTTTCTAATTTGGCAGAAAACCAAATGTGTTAAACCAGCCAGATTTCTTGTATAAGTCACTGGGTCCATTTGGCATGTTTTAATACACAACAATAATGGTGACTGCTCAGAGCTGTGCTGGCTGGCCTATGCAACGTGCTGTTCTGTTTCACTGCAGCAGGCACTGAGGTAGTTTTAATGCTGTCCATTTGGTCAGTGTCTGCCTAAAATATCCCAGACCACTGGGGTTCTCAGCATTGACAAGTCAGGCATTTTCACCTTTGTGAAAGACAGTTTGCTTTCTCCTTTAGTAGCTTGCTGCTGACTGCTCTCCCATACAGCCACTGCTACTTGCTGTCTCTGTTCAGCTCATCCAGGGTGACATTGTCCAATTGTTTTGACAATGACCTTAATCTATTTGTGCAGTTCAAAGTAAAGGCTGTGTGGCCAGAGATGGAAATGCATGGGCTTAGGCAGCTTGTAATGAAATACAGAGTCTTCAGCTTCTTTGAAGCCACTGCAAATCAATTGTTGGATTTGATGTGTCTTCGAGGATGTGAAATGAATTTAGTGGCTTCTAGCTGGTTGTAGTGAATCAGGTGTTCACCTCATGAAATGCTCCAATATAATCAGGCTTTGTGTATGGCAGCTTTAGCAGGTATGCCAGTGGCTGTATCAAACTGGTTGAAGCTTACTCTACTGACAGGGATTTTTATAAACCAAGTTGTAGGCAATTTAACAGACAGATCATTGAGTAGGAGCTTCCTTCTGTAGTTGCCTGTACTTGCACACGTTGTGGACGCAGAGGAATGCAGGACTTTGAGTAAATGGCACTGCAGTGCCAAGTTAGGTGGCAGGATCAATAATTTCCTGTTAGCTGGGATCTCCTGGTAATGCTGGGCTGAGGGAACTGCCTCAGTACATTGTTAAATAAAAGTCAGGGCTTATCAATATATTGCCTTTCAAGACCAATAGATTCAAAGCACCTGCACAAAGGAGCAAGGTAGAAAGTTGCTTAAGAGAAACCAAACTGTTTCTGAAGAATTTGAAAACACTTGATTTGTCCTTGCCAAAGAATGGGAGCATGTTGTCTAGCTGCAGCACCTTCCCAGTAAAATTTGTTCCCCCTGGGAACACTGGCTTGGGGGAAATGGCTGCAAACCCTCTCTTGATGCCACACAGAGAAATGTCTGTTGTGAGGAAAATGCTGGAGCAAAGCACACTGCCTGTTATATTGATTTTTAGATAGTAGTGGCTCTAACATGTAGCCAGATGCACTGTACTTCGGAACATGCTTTTGTGCAAATCCCAGGACTTTCTTTGGCTTTTTAATGGAAGTAGCTGTGCACCAAGTATTAGCACCAGAAAGCTCTTGTCATAGGCAGCACATGCACAGTATTTCACACTTGCCTGGAAGATCTGCTTCTTTACTTAGTGGCAGAAGTCAGAAATATCACCATATTAATTTTCTTTTTTATCTTTTTGGGCATGAATTCTATGTGACTCTGTAAACTAATATGTAGCTCAGCATCTATTTCCAGAAGTCATACATTTCCCTTGATTTACATTCCTTAATCAGTGAGGATGCAGTAGATGCATAGGCTGTGAACAAGAAGATCTTTATTGCAATCACTGCAAGTTCAGCTTTCAGTGCAATTATGAGTTTACAGGTATGTTAAACTGCCTCCTGCTTGTTACAGTGATAGTCTTTGCTTAGGCTGTTTTCTGCTGTTCTCTGCTTGTGAAAGCATTTCCTTCTAGTAATTCCTGCTAGTCACAAGAAACATAGCAGTTGAATTCCTCTCCTCTCTTTCCATTGCTGGGAGTCTAATCGAAATGAAGAGGGATGTTCAAGTTGTGTCTACAGATCAATGTGAACTGAGCATCGTGGGGTGGAAGTGGTTCCTGTGTTACACAAACCCCACTAAAAATAAGGAGTTGTTGATCTACTATGGAGCTTTTCAGTATCAGTGTAGAGGACAGAGCCCAGTCATATGGGAGATATCAGTATGCACTGGATGAAATACAAATGAGACTTTAGCAAGCTGAAAAGGTAAGCTGGTGTTGCACTGTCTTCAGTCTGGGTCCTTTGTAGATTGAGACTAATAACAAAAATATGAACAATAAAATGTGTGTTGTTCTAATGAATAAGAAATGCTGCTGGGATACAGGGAGTCATTCCATTTATATCTTTCTCACTGCTCTGCTGAGTAATCTTTCCTTATTTGTGCTTCAGTGCCTTTATCTGTCAGATGGCAATAACAATAATAAACTGCTTTAAAGCTTGTTGGGCTATACCAATGAAGGGCATACAGAGGATCTGGACTCACACTTTTGGTTTTTTTTTTTTTTTCTTCACCACAGGCCAGGAATGAGGGAGGGGAAGGCACAGTTTCTACTTGAAAGATGAGCATCAAGGACTTTAAATGCCTTCTAAAGCATTTTAGAGTTGCCCTGTCCATGACACTTTTTCGAGGACTTGAGGTCGAAAAGTATGCCACTTTGTATTGTGCTACTGTGGTATTTCTCCAGAAGATTTCAGTGCTTTGTAAGCATCTGTAATTGTGATTTTGGGAACCTGATCAATCACATCTGATGGCCATTCCTTGTATTTTGAATCACTTTATTCTTATCAAGTGGAAGAGGTGAATATGTGACAAAATGTTCTCTTTCTTCCATTTCTTATGATCACTGTGTCTTGTCCTTTACAGATACTTTGGGAGTGAAAATGGCTGAAAAACCCCGTGATACTTTTATTTTCCTTTCTTCTATGACTCTCTCTGATCTATGGCAGTATTACTTCTCTGCTATTTTTAAGTTATACTTTTGCAGAGCTATCAGTGCACAATGCTTCTTACTTTGTCAATTTTGTGCTTTATATACCTGTCAGGTCAACTAAAGTACATTCATTTGTAATCTGACCAATATCCTTTGGGCCTTATCCTGCATTCAGTGTGTTTGGCTTTTCTACTATATATCTAGTTTTTAGCTTAACTATATAAATAGCCTGTGCCTATGTGGCTGTACTTAAACTCTCTATGTCCCTTCTGTGACAAGCCACTTATAATTTGTGACCAAGTTTCCAATAATTTTTATAATAAGTCTCTATATGCCTTTTCACTGCTGGTTAGATCTGCCAAAGTATCCCTTGCTGTCAGGTGACTTGCTCTCATTAAAAAAATATTCCTCATTTAGTGTTTGGAATGCAATCTGGGGTACAGTAGGCTCATCTTCCATCTCTCAGGTAGCCTGTTATCTTTTCACACTCTTCTTCCAAAACGCTGTGATTCTTGTGGTGTTTTAACTCCTTAATGTGCAGTTGTTTGAGAACAATGTTGTTCTCTCAGTGTGCCGCTTGTTTGAGTTCTCTTACTGTGTTAGACAGCCCCAACTTCCCTGTAGATCATGGAATTGAAGAGAAATTAATGTTGGAAAAGACATGTAAAGGTCATCTGATCTCATCACTTGTGCTAAGCAGGGCCAGATTTGAGGTTGTATTGCGTTCATCACTCAGGGCCTTTCTAATCTTAAATTTTGTCTTCATCTCCAGAGATGGAGATTGCCCAACTCTCAGAGACCCTGTTCCAATGTTGAGCTACCTCCCAGTGATTGCTCCTATCCCCCTCTCCCTGATACCTAGTAAGAATTTTAATTATTACAAGTTATGGCAATTGCCTCTCCCTATTACTGTGCAGCTCTGGAGAGACTCTTTATGTAGTTGAAGCCAGAAATACCATCCCTTAACACTCTGTTAAGACTGCTCATGCCCAATTCTCAGCCTTTCATTATCACATGCTTCAGTTTCTTACTCATCCTGGTGCCCCTCTGTTAGTCTCACTCCAAGAGCCCTAAAGTGATCCCACAAAGTGCAGGCGCGGTCTCGGAAGTGCCCAGTGGAGCATGTTAATCTCTTCCATTGATCTTCCCGCTTCCTTTCTTTTCATACAGCCCACTACACAGCTGATCTGCACTCTTGAAGGCAACTGCTGAGTTATTTTTAATGTGGTAGAACCAAGGACCCCAGGTCCTTCTCCACAAAGCCATAGAAAAGAATTTACTGTGGTAAATGATACAGAATTGAATTAGATAGTATTATATGTTCATTGTCTTAAACTGTATTTTGTATCCTTTGTTTCCAAGGGGTTAATGTTAATTTTCTGTGTAATTTTTTTTTTTCAGTCCTTTTTTACACCTTCATTTTTAACCCAAGGCTTAGTAAATACTTTTAATATCCAGCACAGTTGTTATTCTCTTATGAATTATTTTGGAGTCATTATTTTCCAGGCAATAGTAATCGTTCTACAAAGCACAGTATCGGGACAAACCTAACAAATGCTTCTCAATATTTGGAGTCCAATGTGGGACAACTTACCAGGGCCTGTTCAGATTATGAAAAAATGTCCTGAAGACACAACATTACATTTTAGTGTCAGGTTTTACTGGAGTGTTTTTTCCCCCATTTTGTTGTTGCTGCAGGAAAAAATGGAACTAAATGAGTCAGCTGCATTTTGATATAACTTTTGCTTCATTTCTGTGTTTATTTCCTTAATTCTAGTGTGCTATTTCTGTGCAAGTCCCTTGAAATCTGTTAGCAAGAAGGAAAGAACACAGCTGGAGTTTTGGGGCTCCCACTGTAAATTTACTGACTTTGGGGAGTAAGATACTCTTTCTAGCAAATTGAATCTGTTTGATTTGAAATTCCATGAAGAGGATCAGCAAGAGAATACCATGGAGCTGCTTTAGAAGCCTCTCCCTGTGTTGCTTGTAGAGATGTAAAGCTTGGAAAGCTCCAGGTATCCCCATGCTGGGAGGAAGGCAGCAATGCAGTATCTTTGAGTAGAAAATGCTGTTTTCCAGGCTTTCTTAGAGGATGTTATTCTGCTTTATCACTGGTGTATTTCCTGGAGTCTATTTTGTACGTGTCAAAATGAAGGTAAGCTGCTATTTGTATTTGAAGTAGCAGCCCTTCCTCTCCTATCATCCCTTGCATCCTGGCATTTCCCATATCAAAACCCAAATGTCTTTCTACTAGTAATGATCATGGGCTAATGATAGTAGCTAATGATCATGGGCTCCCCTTGACCAGAATGTGAAGATTGAGTTGATTTCCCCTCTGGAAGCAAGGCACCCTACCAGTTTCTAGATCAGACAGAATTCTTTCCTACCCCATCCAAAAAGCAATTAAGTGTAAATATGGCAAAGGATGACAGAATTAAAATCTGTCATGCATACAGGTGCTAAGCTAGTGCAAAGTCACAAAGGCAGTCCTGTTGCTGTCTGTATTGCCAGGCCCATGTCGTCAGCAGCTATTTCTGTGAGTTCCACCATGGAAATGCAGAGTCATCTCCTTCAGGAAGTCAGTGAGCCCTCCAGGATATGTACTCCCAATCTGTATTGTTAATTGTTGGTCTGTTCTGATACTTGACTTAGTAGTTGAGGTGGAAGTGAAAACACAACTTTGAAACATCATCAGACACAATTTGTGTGACCGTCTGTCACTTAAAGGACAGTAAAGTCCTTAATAGTAAAGGAATAGCAATTCACAGCAGAGTATCAAGGAACTGTAACCTGGCTTTTGTCTATACCAGTTCCTAATAACTTTTTCAAATTCTTAGTGGATGGTTAAGGGGCGGGTTGGAAATAAGGTGGTCATTCTATCATGCTTGGAAATCCACTGATTTGGGGGAAAATGGGTAAACTAACTCAAAACCCACCTGTCACTGTTCATGCTGTTACAGCTGCAGCCCTGTCCTGTGGATGTGGGAGGGGGCTGGGTGATGCCTGTGGTGCTCCCTGTGACAGCAGCGCTGCGTTTTGTGAGCCAGCACACCCAGGGCTGGGGACTTGGCTGCTGGATGCTGTGCTAGGAGGACAGCTGGGATCTGCAGCCTGTTAATGAGATCTTCAAACGACAGCCCTTCAGAATGAGCTCTGTGGTTTAGGAACGGGGTGGAATTGTCAGTGATACTGACAGGTGCCAGCAGAGGGCATTTGGAAACTTGGCTTTTCTGCTCATTTATCTTCCGACAGATTAGGGCCCCTGTGCAATTTCTGTGTGAGGCTGATGGTGCCTTCTCTGTTGGTACAGACCTATGGTGAAGGCAAAACATCGGGGTTTACTGTTTGTTTTGGTTTGGGTTAAGTTAACATACAGAATATCAGCAATAAAATATGTATTTCAGAATAATTTCTAAGTCAGAAGGAAGTATTGAACCAGAAAGCCAGGAAGCTCCCACTTTTATTAGAAGGGAGTATTTGGGTGTGAGGTAGATAAAAGGACAAGAGAAAGGAAGTGAAGAAACAGCATAATATCTATTTCCCCCCCAACATGTGTTATTTGTAAATTAGCAATCCAAACTGGAACCTCATTGCTTGATATGAATTATCACATTTAGATAGTAATTACAGCTCTTCTGCCCTAAATCACCATCATAAGGCGATGATTTTAGACCAATACTCTATTTTGGGCACCAAGAAAATTGCATGTGCAGGCATAATAAAAAAAAAGACCCAATAGTAACTCTTTGTCTTCATGACCAAAAATCCAGTTGCATTTCTATTGATTAGGGCTTTTGTTACTTGCAGTGGGTGGGATATGTGGCCTGGTGCAGTGCACAAAGGTCTCTCACCAGCAACAGATTTGGGAAGAGCTGTTGTTAAAGCCCAGATCAATGAGTATAAGTACAAAGACATTTAAGCATAAGATCATTTAATAAAAATGCTTTTCTGTTCTTCTGTTCTCGTGCTTTGATCAAGTAATTCCTATCCATCAGCTTTGATTCAGGCTCTGGCAGCCACTTTCTTGAAGAGACTTATATGGGATTTTTTAAAAAGACTGTCTTATGTGGGGTGTGCTGGTGAAACCAACTGAAGTGCATTTCTCACCTTTATGATATGATAAAAGGCTCTAGGCTATGAAGGCTTTCATCTGTTTTACCTCTTAGGAAAAAAATTAATAAAAATTGGGGAGAAGTATATTTTAAGCTGTGTAAAGATACATTAAGTGGACTTGTGTGTGGTTCCTTATTTGCTACTGTGCAGGCTGAAATGTTACAGACATGAATTTTAATGTAGGGGATGACTTTACTCCATATACTAAGCAACTACATTTGGAGATAATTTCCTCTAAATATAATTTGTTTTAAGGTATGATTCATGTAATTTAGGATTTATGAAGCATGTCTTGAAAAAGTGGTTGGAACAAGATCTTTCTGTGAGCCAAAAAGATACTGTTTTACAATGTAAGTGTCAGTAGCAAAGAAAGAGTAAAAGGAACAGCTAGAGGACACATTTATTGATATTTATTTCATATATACTTTACTTGCTATAACATCCACTGCCAAAATGCACCTGACATGTCCTTGTTTTTTTTTGTATCCCTGTGGCAGAGCTGTCCTTTGGCCTTTGAAAAATGCTGGCTTATTAGTGACTACTAGTTTATACTGCAGTATCTGCCTACACTGCATTGTGCTTCCACATGCACTTGTTATAAAATAATTCTTTGACTTCACCTGAAATAGCATGCTGAGCCCCTAAACTTGATTATTAATATTTGGGTGGTTGGCTTCAAAGGTGTTTGTTTGCACCTTTTCAACATACATATCTATCAGCTATAAAGAGAGAACCTTTCCCTTGTGGAGACTTGTCATTGTGGCTGAACAACAACTTGTTCCCTTCTTGCAAACACATTTGAATATGTTGAGCAAGGGGCTGTTGAGAGAGGAAAGTCAGAGCAGGGCTTGGGGTAGACTCTCTGCAATTTACTCAGATTTTGGACAAGTGGCTCCAGTGCTGTGGTTTTGCATCAGCATGATAGGAATGCAGTAGCTGCCATTCTGGAAAAGCTGTATGTTTTGGAAATATGAAGCTGTTCTGTACTGCTTGCCCAAATCCAATGAAATTCTTGGCTTTGACTGTGTGGCTAGCAGCTTCTTTTGGTATGTGATTTTTTTAAGCAAAGCTAAAATGCTCTCTATGTGATGACAGCATGTCTCACTCCTTTTCACTATCACCACCTGTCCATACTGTGTTTTCCCATTTCTGTGGTGTTTTCTCTCACTTCTACTGAGTGCTATCTGTTAGTGAACTACTTCAGGACAATGCCAAGATAATAGAAATGTGGGAGATCTCCATTTTCAGACCTGTCTCACAGGAATCAAATCAACACATGAGTTGTAATACTTGTTCTGGTTGAAGTGAGTTCTCATCCAGACAGGGAGATGGAGCACAGAGTAAGTAACATTGGAGTGACTAACTGTATGTAATTGCTCTTCTAGTAAAAGCAGAAAACACTTTAGTGAAAACTAGTAGTTGTTATAGTGGTAATTAACAGTAAAGTTAGAAAAGCTCTTTCTTGGTATCCATTAACACCATTAAAAAGAATCTTAGCATACATTATGTGTTAACGAGTTCGTGTTCATGTCCCTGTGCTCATAACCATATGTCAGGTGTGTGCTGGGTACCTCCTCTGTGTCATTATCACCATGCTGTTCTTGCTGCTGTCATACAGCATGCCCATCTGTAGTAGTGTTGCACTGCTTCCTAGAAATCTCAAGAAGTTCTGCTGAGAGATAGTATAAAAAACAAAGTGCTGGAGAGTAGAACTGAAGCCCAGGGATTGAATGGTGTACCTAGCACTGAAATGGCTTCACTGTGAAAGCCTCTGTAATTTTTAGGGACAAAGTCTTAGTCCTTTTTGTTGTTCCATGTGCAAAGTAGACTGACCCCCAACTTTCCCTTGCTTCTTTTCTCAAAAGGTCAGAGCTAATCCTCTTGTTCAGCACATTGGGGGGCACATCAAGGTTTTTGAACACCAGAGGATCAGTATAGAAGGGCGTCTGTCAGTAAAGTAGCTGTAGATGTCTGATATTTAGCTCTTTCCCATATATAGGGACTATATATGGGAAAGAGCTGACTTTTTTATTCTCTAAATGAAAAAGTTTCTCTAAAGTTTGCCTATGTGCCCTTCACTCTCATAGGTAGATCTCACACTCATAGGTAGATCTCCTGCTGACTTTAGTGTGCGCTAGACTGGCTCACACAGGGAGAAGGGAAAGAACATTCCAATTTTGGAATAAGTGCTAGCTGAGCTGATAAATCCCAATAGCTTTCTCATTGCCATGGCTGTGCTGGTCCTTACCCTAGGGAGCTATTCTTCCTCCTCCTCCTATCTGTTTTAGGGAAATTTCCATGCAGTATTGCACTGTGCCACTGGCCTGGGCAGTCTTCATTCAGACCATGTGTCTTCCAAAACACTTTGAAAAACATAAAACAGAGCTGTGATGAACAGCCTGATATAGAATAAACTGCAATATTCAGCAGCAATGGGAAGCTATAACAAAACATACTTGGCAGCAGTGTCGTGCTACCCTTTTTCCTGGAAGGAAAACTAGATGTAAAAGACAGATTCTCAGATGAAGCTGGCTCTGGTATGTGGATTGTCAGGTAGCAAACAACAGTGGGAAGTGACTTCTGGCTCCTCCTGGCTGCTTGCCTTGAGAGGGAAAGGGGATGGCTGTGCTCCCAGATGGAGGAGCAAGAGGGAGTCCAACATTGTGACATGTGAGGGACCCCCATAGATGCTGAGGCCGGGCTGGCAGCTGCTTCTCCAGCAAGGGTGGTGACAGCTTGGGGGAAGGGCATCTCACCTGTGCCCCAGCAATATCAACTCTGTGTGTTGAGCCTTGGCATGCAGAGCTCAACTGAAATGGATAAACAGAGCCCATACTCAAAGAAACGGAGAATTCTAAGCAAATCCCAGGGCATGGTGCAGAATGCTGCTGCAGATATTTCGTACTGCATTAACAGGAATAAAAAAGGCAGCATATCCATGGGGGAGAAATACTTCAGCAGTGGTGCTTACCTGAGTGGAAGCCTCTGCAATTTTAAGATGGTTGGCTGAGTTCTCAATTGGTGTAAACATCTAGTGCTTTTGATTTACTTGTAGTTAAGTTGTTTTGCAGTGTCTGAGAATCTTGCTTACACATCTGAATCATGACTGAAGAGCTGGAGCCACTGAGGGATTCGTATAGAAACTCAAAGGTTAATTAGCATATGTAGTTTAAGTGAACAGTGCTTCAATGCTCTTATCTAGAGAGATGTTTGATCTTGATTTGAAACAAGAAAAATGAGCTGGCAAGTTTCTGCTCAACTCTGACAAAGCCCAACCCCGAAATAAGAAGTTTTAAAAATAAATATAAAAACCTTTAAATTAACTGTTTCTCAGGGGCATCAGTGAAGTTCTTAAGAATCTAGCTTTTTGTGAAAGTGTACACACTGACACATGCTTGTTAAAATATATTCATTATAAGTGTATGTCCAGAACCAACCTGAAACCTTTGAAAGGTCCAGGGAGTAAGCCAGTCAGGGAAAAGAAACTGCCAACCAGTGTATCATAGAACAATAGCAAATTGTGAAGCAAATATTTGAAACAATGCTTTTTTGTGACTAAAATATATTTCTACTATACTCGTGAGAGGCAGATTTTCACATGCATAGAAGGAAAACAGGCATCCAGCTTCCACTGAAACCCATCTTCCCTATTTATTTAGTACATTCCCCAATTATTTTTTCATTAAAACTGAGTCATCTCATAAATAATCTGTAAATGGTAGCATAAGACTTTTAGTCACCACAGCATGTACAGTAATTGGCTGCACTGAAAATCTGCCTTGTAAATACAAGATCGTAGTTAATTTGTTGTGTGATGAATTGTTTTTTGCCTGCAATGCCAAAAGCTGTTGCCACGAACACTACAAAGTGATGATTTGCTTGCTGTCAAGTCACTCTGGGTATTAACTATGCTGAAATCCTTGCCTCTCTGTCCCTCTCCTTTGTACACAAAATTTGAAATCTGAGAAGTGGGAGCATTGTTTTCTTACCCCAAAGAGAGGAGAGCTGTGTGAGTGAAACTCATTTCCACGAGCAGCCATCAGAGGAATACAAATGGGGCAGCCTCTAAAGCCCTTTGCCAAAACTCTTCAGTGATGGAGGAGCAGCAGCCTTCGGGGTTGTTTGGAGTGGAAACATGGGAGGTTTTAGAGGCAGTGCACTTTTGGATCTAAGCTGGTGTCAAAAGTGCTGGGCCTGCTGACCTCTGTACAGGGACTGACCTGCCTGTGACCTCTGGTGTGGTTTGACAGAGAACGCCTCTTACAGCTCCAGTGAGAGCAGGCGGTGGTTCTGGTCTCTTTCTGCTTCATGGGGGTCACCATGTCTGGAGCAGACCCATATCCTCCTGTGGTCCTGCCCTCTTGGAAGGGAATGATGTCCTGACGATGGATGCGAGGTACAGGTGCAGTTAAAGAAGTCCTTTCCCCCCAGGGTCTTTTCTTTCCTTTTCAATCACAGTTGTGAAGCCTATATGGTTGTCTTGTTGGTCCTGTGGTTTCATGACAGCTCAAAATGTTATGACAGTAGCAATGCCTGTTCCAGAGTTTCCCCCTTGTAAGATCCTTATTTAAAATCCTGTCCATCAAGCAGTCTACTTAGCTAATTGTCAGCGCTTGTCATGCCATGTAATTAAGTTTTGGACAGCATTCAGATGCCTCTTCAGGAGTGTGTAAGGGTGTGTGTGGAACTGCATCTCTTCTTCCCTGTTACCACAAAAAATGAGTCACACTTCTGGCTGGCTCAGACAGAGCTGCAGACATCATCACAGTAGTTTAGGTGGAGGATTTAAGATTAGGGGCTTCTGTAACCTGATCCCACAGAAAAGCCCTAGCCAGCCTTACTATTGGTGTAGGGATTTGTTCACAACTGGCTGGGGATGACCAAGGGGATGAGGTGGAAGTGATCAGCCTGCTGTTAGGAGCTTGCTTATTATAGCCTAATAACTCTGTCCTGGAAGCACAGGCAGCCCTGAAATTAAGATCTCTGTGTTGGGTAGGAAGGATAAGGCTTCAGCATCATGGATTTGAGAGAGCCTTGCTGTTTGTTACTTCTGATGCACACACACAGTTTGGGTAATCAAACTCCTTCTCAAATGTTCATGCACTGCACAGACCAGCCTGTCTCTGCCTCTGACTGACTGAGGTGGGAATAAACCCCAGAGCTTCATTGATCTTTCAAAAAAAAAAAAAAAAAAAAAAACCTANCCAAACAAACCAAAAAAGCAAAACGTGTGTGCATACACAGGTATATATTTTTTTTTCTGGGAAAAATGCCAACATGCTGCTTCAGATTTTGAGGCATTGCCATCCTGGGTACACTCTGTTGTATTTCAGGGTTGTTTTGTTTTTAAAGCCACTTTATATGAAAATTGTTGTTGTTTTTTTTTAGATCATAATAACAAAAAATAATCTTTGAGGTCCCTTGAATGCTTAAACATTATTGCAGCATCTATGCTGTCCTGATTCATCCTCAGATTTTCAATAGCAGCCTAGTAGAAGTAGAATAAAGCATGGCCCTCACTGGAACCTCTCTTTTGTCAGAACTCAGCATGGTCAAAAAAATAAACTTAAATCATTGAAGCTAATTCCTTTGTGCTACTGTCAGACTGGGAGGAAACAGTCCTATAACATACACAAAAAAATCTTCATCTGCTTTTATGGTACTTCAAGAAGCATAGACAAGCAGTAATTCAGGACTGAAATGTTTCTGTTAGAGGGATACAGACTCCATCGACAAAGTCCTTGTGTGGATGATTAAAACGAGATTAAAGCATGTCAGAAGCAGGTTCCCTGCCCAGCCATTTCTGTTTGTTGTGTACATTTCTTACTTACTAAATAGTGGTTTTGTGCCCATAAATGTGTGCCTTTCTCTGCAGCCCCTTTCAGGACTGGGGAGACTGAGGTGAGATGGCTGCTGGGCTACATACTCTGGCCATCATTTCTGGGAACCAGAGCTGCTGGTCTTGGAATTTCATTGTCTTTGTCTGTAGGAAGCAACCTCCTTTCTCTTGATTGCTCTCCAGCAACCTCTGATTGATCACATCTCAGATATACCCAGGGGTTCTTGCAGTTGTCTCTTCTGCTTTTGATTTAAGAGAGCACTTGTAAGTGCAGTTCATCTTTCTAGGTGCTAAGTAAAAAGGGGAGACAGAAGCAGGCTGTGCCCTGAAAAGTGAAAAATCTGAATAGGAAAGGCAGAGGAAAAAATGCTTTTCTTGTTGCTAAAAGCTTGGGGCCATGGAGAGATTTACTGCTATGCTCTGCAGTTACACTTGGAGTCTGGCAGAGGGCTGGCTGAATCTCTACAGTAGCTCCCATTGATCTGAGGCTCCAGGTCTATCTACCAGCAATAGCCTGTTGTTGTTCCCAACAGGCAGGGCTCTACCCCTTCTTCAGTGCTTTCAGAGGCTCCAGCCCCATATAGATCACTTTCCAGACAGATTTCCTGCCATTTGTGCTTCTCTGGTATTTCTTAGGAGCTTGGGACATCATGGCCTCACATACTATTTTAGGTGTCAGTTGATAAGAACTGAAACAGACTGTAAGTTTTGATGCAAAATAGCATCAGAACATTGATAGGTGGGGCCAGATAATCTTGACATAATCCCTTTGACAGGGTGGGTAAATCCCACCTGGTGTTTGGCAGGAGCAGAGGAAAGCCTGCAGCTTGGTATTTCCCTGCTGGGGAGAGCAGCCATAAGGGATCATTGCCAGGCTGTGCTCAAACCAGTTATCTTATTATTGAGAACCACTGGGAGTCCAGGAGGAAAAGAGGATGCTTTTGAAGTCAAGTCTGTCTGTTTATGAGCTTCACTAAGCAGCGGAGACCAGACTGTCCCGAGGGCCAGAGGAAGGGGGACCTCTTGTGTATTTCCTCTGATCTCTAGGTTTTGTTATGTGGATTTTGTGATCTGTAGTTTAGGATTTAAAAGACCAAAGGTTGTTTAAGTGTGGATTTCATTCTACTGATTGTGTCATCGTCCACAGATGTAGAGCCAGCCAGAGTGTATCAGACCCTTCATCAACTAATTAACTTGAGTTGTCAAGCTGCAATCAGTGAACTGCTCTCATACTAAAATAATAATGATAAATTCCTCTCATCTGAAGCTGTCAGCTTCCAGCTGCAAGAGGCTTGAATTTGCAGGGTCTGTAACTTACTCCATGAAGAAAAATCAGATTTGCACCTCTGTCTTGCCAAAGCCAGCTTTGGCTTGGTTCCCTTTCTAGCAGAATTTGCTGTTGGAACAGCATCTAAGGCCAGGCCAGGATTATGCTGGGCTCGTAGCACAACCAAAGCTGCCATCAGACTGCCACATGAAGCACTGTGAGTCATTTTAAAGAGACATTTTCTAGTTTCAATTGCTTATTGAGAAGCTGATTTGGTTTCTTCTTGGGTTGCATTTAAAAAAATTTGTAAGGGTTGTGTTTCTTGAAATTTTTCCCATTGTTGTTTTGTTAGGCAAGAGAGGTGCTATACATTTCACTGTAGGACAGGGTCTAAGACCTGTTGGAAGGAAAAGGTGTCCAGGATGCCTTTGGGACTACTTGTCTGCCCCACAGAGCTGGCAGGCCAGCAGGGAGCCCTTGCAGGCTCTGGTGGGGATGTCAGCCCTTCTTTCCTCCCAGTTTTTGGAGTTTTAGTGCCCTGTCAGATCTGTCCTGTCATACTTGTCACTACTATCCTGTCTTAAACAGACCAATAAAGAAATCCCATTCCACAGTGGTAAAGGGAGTCTTGGACTCAATCCTCCTGCCTCTATCTTGCATAAAAAATTGAATGCCACCTCCTCTGAATATGACCACTCATGGAAATGTTTTTTGTTTTTTTTAATTGGCTGACCAAATAGGAATTCCAAAATGGAAGCAAACAAAATTTACTTCTTTGGTTTATACAAATGGACTTGGACCAAGGAATTTGTGTAGCCTTCTAAGAAACAATAACTAGCTTTTATTGTAATGAATCTTTTGCACAGTGTAAACATCACAAATAGAAATTAAAAGTACAGTTTACCCTACAGCATAGGTTTGGGTGACACTTATAAAAGGCTATAAAGCATCTTAATTAAAGTTTTATAGGCTCGTAATCATGTGTTATTTGAGAAAAATATCATTAGCAATACCAGAGCTATGCAGAAGCTTAATATGCTTTAGATATCTGGAAAAACGTGTAAAATAAATATTTTTCTAAGGAGGTCTTCTTTCCTCATCAAGTAAGAAATCCTGTTTAAAGGCAGGAATGCAGAATACAGAAATCAGGAGGCCTGTTTTTTCTTTGTGCATTCCCTGTCATTTCTGAAAACCATCATGGAACAGATATTCTTTTTCTGTGGAAAAGCTCCTTTTCAGATGTTTCAGCTGGCTTCTTGGTGATTTGATGCAGAATAATTTTTTAGTGTATAAATCTGCCTTCATAAACATCCTCATAAATATAGCAGAGCAAACAAAGTGCGTGGAGGTCAGACTGCAGAAGAGGTTGACCTTGCATTTTTAGCAGTTCAGCATATGCTAGAGCTTAGATTTAGCAGGATTAAATTTTGCAAAGGTCCTGTGACAAGTGTTTCTTACAGACTGGGAATGACTGAAAGCCTACCACAGACTAATAGGAAACACTGAGCACAAATGCTCAGGTGCAATTTAGGTACAAGTCTGGTGTTGATTAAATGCAGAATCTAAGCCAGTATGCAAAACAGGTGATGACTTTAAACAGATACTTTGGTAGTACCTTTGCAATGAGCATCTTAATTCAGGCACCAATTATCTGTCATTCTGTATCATTAAAATGGTAAGTTATATCCTTATTTCTGTCCAAACAAAGCCTCCATGATGAAAGTTAAATAGCATTGAGCACCTTAATAAATACGGATGAGGTTGTTTTTTTTTTTTTTAAGACATCTTGAGTTTGCTGAACTAGACCTTCTGTATTATGTTTTGGTAACTGAATTTAGGTATGTTTTGCAGAAAAGATATGACACCTGTGCTGCCTTAAAATACAGGTGCCTCTTCTTTTTGTGTAGATGTACCCTTAGGAACATGAGTTTACTTACAGATTTTGACTGTGATATATAAAAGGAGCTGAATTGTAGTGATGTGAAGAAGTAAGTACAAATATATGGTTTCTAGTGCAGGTGATACTTTTTATTCCAAAAGAACATTTTTATTTCAAGCATTATCACTCTTGTACTCACTAATATGCCTATTAGGACTATAAATCCTAGGCTATTGTTTTAAATTGTTTACTTGTATGTGTTGTCTGTTCAAATATGTGTTTAAATGTGTGCCTGCTGCTAGCAGTCCTCAAGTTATTTTTTGACTGTTCACTGTTACGAATACTCAGAATAGCAAATCAAAAAGCCAAAGTTTGTGCTCCTGCCCAGAATTTTTTTTTTTTAATATCAGAAGCTCCTTTATTTTTGCTTGAATAGTAACAGAGATGTCAAGGATAAGGGATCCACTGCTGTATACTTTTACTATGTGGGGTGATACAACTCTGGCAATTCCGTACAGTATTAAGAAAAGACACAATTGCTGTTAATCTTATATGTAAGATGATATATGGCCACTTGCATTTTCTTTGTACAAGTTCATTACATTTTAATCTTGATATATAATTATCACATAGTGGTTTTGTTCATCATTCCCTTTCAAATACTCTTTTAATTTGTTGGAGGCTCTTTTATATTTCAGTTTTTAAATTTGAAGCTCTTTCCATTACATCTTTGGATTTTGGAAGGGGAGCCCAAGGGAGCTGAGAGCAAACTGAGGACTTTTGGCTATGAAGGGATGGCTGCAGGTCCAGCAGAGCAGCAGCAGAGATCACTTCTCTGGCTGGCCCTGGGGTCTTGGCGTGCTCGCTCCCATCTGCTGACTGAGTTGCTGGTGGGAGAGCTCCTCACCCCATTTCAAACCCTGTTCTTTTGGCTGAAGGCACCTCCCAGCCAGCAGACCTGTGGATCAGCAGCCTCAAAGGTGTGTGCACAGGGAGGAATTCCTTCTGCTACAGCAGCACGTGCAGAGTCCAGCTTGATCTGAAGCCTTTGAAACACTGCATTTCTCCTGCTTATGTCCAGTCACACTCATGAAAGCATTTAATGTATGCTTGCTATTTTAGTACCATGAACATCTCAAAGCACTGAAAACTGTGGTTGAGTACTCAGTTGGAATGGGCTCTCTGTGACCTGATTCTTAAATGTGCTGAGTGCTCGCTCGGGTGCCTGTGAGGTCAGTGAGCGCTTCTGGGCCTTCATTGCTTTGGAAATGGAGCTGAAATATGGTTATGTGAACTTTGCTTCATGCTCACATGCGTGCAAAACCTTAGTCCTGTTTTTAAGGATGCAACACAAGAAGAGAATCCATTTTGAGTCTCCAAGGAAAAAATCCATAAAGATGTTAAAAGGCAGACACTAGTTAGTGAACATTATTGAATCCTTGAGTTTTTCTAAGTCATTGTTTTGTTTTGTCTGCTTCTGATTTCACAATAACTTTCTTCTTTCATCGGAACCGTGCAGTTTAAAGATTTTCATGCCTGATTACTTTATGCTTGACAGAAAGTTCCTGAGTACCACATGTGTGTTTGAAATTGTGTTTCCTTGAACGTCAGCTGATCTCTCAGGTTAGAGAAAGTAACCTGATTTTAAGAAAACTAGCACATAAATTGCATCTGTGCTGCTAGGACCTGCTGACACCACAAAGATAGGTCTCGACAAAAGTTTTATTTGGGCTACAACTCTTCTTGTACAGCATGTCAGATGGGTTCTTTATTTCTCCTCTTTCATTCTTTATTACTGAGGACATTAGTAGGGAAACAGGCTTTCTGCTTCTTCAGGAATTTGCAGACTGGCGCTGCTTGTCTTTTCATCTGCAGCAATAATCCTCTCTGTGTAGGGCTCAAATATGAAGAATTTCCTGGGGAAACAAGGAATCTCCTTATTCTAAAAATTTTAGTATTGGACAAAAGACATCATTAGCAAAGAACAGGTTGACAGAAGCCCAGAAAGCACAAATGGCGAGAGAGCTCTGTGGTGCATGGAGTTTTGGGGGCCGATACCAGATAATTTTTAAAGAGATGTTATTTGTTTGGTCTGACTTGGCACCAGCTATTCTGTGTGTATGTACACTTTCAGCACTGTTTGAACACACAGATGCTCCAGTATGGGTGAAGGCAATGCCCTTAGCCTGAGCCATGCATGTAGGAAGAGAAGTGAGTCTGAATCCACAGGCAGAGGTGAGGGCAGCAGTTATGCAGATGAGAGCACGTAAAAAGGAATGAGGTTTCTGCAAAGTTACTTGTGCACAGGCTTTAATAAAGAGCATTGCAAATCATACCTAGAATATTTTCTCTATGATTATGTTATTTCCATAGCAACTAATTATGCCATAAACCAAAGATCATGACTTCAGGTGACATGTGAGCAGAAGGAGATGAGCTATTAAGTATTGAAGATTTTTTTTTTAATGCAAATTTCCTTATTTATAAAGAAAAAAAAAAGAAAGAAAATGAAAGAAACCAAACAAATGACAAACCAACCAACCCTGAAGTGTGCTATATGAGTGAAATTGCTTGTGCCTGGAATGTGCTTTCAAAGTTTTGTTGGGGGCATCAGTAAATATTTCAAGTAGTTGTAGGTACAACTGTGAATATCAACAGATTTTTGTATTAGCTGAGGAAATCTCTAGAATGTCTGACTCTGTTCTCCTGCCTATGCAATCCAGGACTTAACCCTTTTCAGCAACTATAACCTTTTACAGATACTGAAATTGCTAATGGAGAGCAGGGACCCTGGAAATGAAAGGGAAGGTCTGGTTTCTTAGATATGTGATAAGTTTGAGGTTGCAGTGAAGCATACTACCTTCTGTTTCACTTATTAAAAACATTCCTATTTCTTTCAAAAACAAAAAATTCTGGAGATATCCTCAGTTTACAGCCTCATGGTCATACTCTTTGAGCTGAAGGACCTGCAGCCCAGAGTGGAACTGATATTGCTTGATTTTCCTGTTTCTTAAGGGACTGCTTTAACATGTCTGGCATTTGGTTTGGGAGCTGGCTTTATGGCTCTCCTCCTGACCCACTTGCACCTTGCTTAAAGTCTGGCAACATGTGCAGATTCGTGGCACCATGTGAATTTTTAGGAGAGAGCAGGATTGAGGGAGGAAACCTGTTGATTGCTGCTTGAATTGACTTTGAATGTTTCCAGGGATGGGGCATCTACAACCTCTTTAGGCAACTTCCTCCAGTTTTTCCTTATATATAGTCTGAATCTATCCTCTTTTAGTTTAAAAACATTATCCCTCATCCCGGCACTACAGGTCCTATTAAAAAGCCTGTCCCCATCTTTCTTTAAGCCCCATTTAGGTACTGAAAGGCTGCAATGAGGTCTCCCTGGAGCCCCTTCTTCTCTAGGCTGAACAACCTGAACTCTTTCAGTCTTTCCTATTAGGGAAGGTTTTCCAGCCCTCTGATTTGTGGCCCTCCCGCGGACCCACTCCCAACAGGTCCATGTTTTCCTTGAACTGAGGACTCCAGAGCTGGATGTACTATTCCACATAGGCTCTCATCAGAGCAGAGGGGCAGAATCATCCCCCTCAACCTGCTGGCCATGCTGGCCAGTACCCCCAGGTCCCTCTGGGCAGGGCTGCTCTCATTCCCTTCATCCCCCAGCCTGTGCTGATACTGGAGGTGTCCCCAGCCCAGGTGCAACATGTTGCACTTGGTCTTGTTGAACCTCATGAGGTTTCCATGGGCCCAGTTTCAGAGCTTCTCCAGATCCCTGTGGATGGCATCCCAATCCCTCAGGTGTGGTAACTGCACCACTCAGCTTGCTGGCATCTGCAAACTTGGTGAGGGTGTGCTGTATCCCACTATGTCATTTATGAAGACACTAAACAGTCCTGGGCACGGTTGAGCAGAGACTGAAAACCTGTGGCAGTGTGAGGCTGACAGGTTAAAAATCATATTCTCACTCTCTTTGCTTTGCTCTTTTAGTTATTTATATTCATGCAAAATGAATATACAAAAGCAAACAAATCAAAGACTCCATCACAAGGCTTTTTTTCCTCCTAGCTGAAACAGCCAGCTTGGTCGTGAACTTTGGTTCACCCTCCAGTCAGAAGAGATGTTTCTCTTAGACTTTTGGAAGGCGTACAATTTTTATAAAACATGCATCACTGAATCAAACATAACCAAACAGTAGCTGCAAAGAGTACACTGGGTGAGGAAACAAGGGATTTCTCTCCAGGCATGTTGCTGAAGAAAAAGAAGGCAGGGCCAGCAGGTTTGATTAACACTTTTCTGTGGTGATCTCTGTATGTACATGAAATTAAAAAGCTGAGCATTTGGAGTGCATTCACCAGTTGATCACCCTCAGCTGATTTTAGGGCTGAGGTGTGAAGCAAAGCTAATACTCACAAAAAGATACCACTCTTGTAGTAATGTTTGATCTTAGTCATGTTCACTGAAGCTACTGGGAGTGATGTCACCTGTCACATGCATGCCTTTACACACTCCTCTGTTGCAGAATGGGAGCAGTTGTCACATCCATACCCTGTTTTATATAGTGTATTTCACTAATACCTTCTAGCAGGGTTCTTTAAAATTTTATTTTGTGGATCACTTCTTAGCAAAGTCTACTGAGGTTAATTCAAAGTGGGTTGTTTCATTAGGAGGATGGAGCAGGTATGCAGAATTTTGAAGACAGTGACAAGAGGCATTAGTAGGGGGAAAACCAATGCAACCATTAAAGGACTTATGTATGAGACTAAATTAATGAAGAGGTGAATTAGTGCTGCATTTAGTGTGAGCTGAAGGCACTGATGTATTGTGGTCCTGAGTGTTAAATCATGGAGGAAGAAGAGAAAGCAATATTCAAAATAGTAAGGGAGGTGGTGTGGGGTCTGGGCTGAGCAAGCAGCTGTGTATCTTCAGGTGAAAGCCTAAGCTGAGGCTGCTCAGAGAAAGGGTGTGAAGGATAACACAGTTAAGACATCTGCCCCTGATGCCCAAGCCTTTTACAGTTTATTGCCTGGAGTTCACCTGATGTCATTAGAGTTGAGACTGCTGCCTCTTCTCTTTCAGGGCCAGGATTTTGGCTGGAGACAGTGAAGGGTTACCAGCACTCCACTCAAAGTGGCAGGGACAGAGTTGTTATAACCTAAATGGTAGCGTGCCACCAGAATCAATACAAATTGAACCTCTGCTGGTGAGACTGCACAGTGCTTGCTTTCTTGTGTAGAGGAATCAATATGAATTGGCCACAGGATGGGAATATAGAGATGCAGCTGGGGAGAGAAAAAATAGATGTTAAGCAGAGGTGAACACAGGTCACTAGGTCCACACTGTGGTTTTAGGCTCAGTCATTAACAAAAAGTTTTGTGAAAGCTCTAATTCACCTGCCCTTTGGGTCACCCTTTAGAAACAATGGCCCAGTGATGCAGTGCTTCCAAGGTTTATTCTTCTTGGTTCACACACTACTTTATTGTTAAGCAGCTTAAATGTCTGCATGGGTCCCAGCATGCCCTTTCCATTCTCTTCACACCAGGGATGGGCAAGAGTAGAGTACACCAGCCCTTCTCCTTTTGTTCATTTCCCTCAATCCCATGCAGGACATCACTCCCTCATGTAAGCATGTCATCCAAGCTGCAGTTAGCCTGTTGGTGCAATATTGCTTTCTCAGGGATTTCCCATTTAGGCTAGAGATGCTGACTGGGTTTCCTGGTGTGGAGGATTTAATAAAAGAATGATTGTAATGCCTATTTACTAAATCACTGTGTTTCTAATTATCTGTTGTTGTCATGAGAAAGAACAGCCACTACTTGAGAACTACATTTTACACTTAAGTGCCTTTAAAAAGTTGTCATTTCCATGAGATGCTATGGGATGATGGTGAAAAGAGGCTGGAGAAAAAGTACCCTTTATTGTGTAAGGGTTATGCAGGACCTCAGCCTTCCTCACTCATTTTCTGCATCTGTCTGAAATACATCCACCACGTGTTGATATTCATTACTTTTTATTTAAAATAAACATTTAGAAATTCTTCTTTCTACCTTAGATCCTGGCTTTATGAATTATTCCACAGTATTAAGGACTTAATTCTCTTAAGAATTGATGATTTCTCGCCTTCAGGAAAGAGGAAAGCAAGTGATTTCTAACCCTTTTCTTATCCAGATAGCAATGAGCTGCCTTTGGGCTTCAGTTGTCTAGTTTACGGTAAATATGCCAAATTCTCCTCTGTTAAATGTGGTACCATGGGCACCCATGTTAAATAACAGTTATCTGACTTGTCACTGCTTTAGCATAATTTGTGTGCTGAGCTATACCCAGTTTTTCTTTCACCATTTAATATGATGCTCTGTGCACAGGCATTTTTGTATACTGGCAGAAAATGTAGAAAATATTTGAATAATTTTTGGGTTTCTATTACCAAACTACTCTAGTTGTAATACAGGTGAGGAGAAAGGTTGGAGGCAGAACTGTTTGGTACCACAGGAAAAATTAATAGTATATTGGGAACTCTGAGAACAGATCTGCTTCCATTGGACCATCTTTATGTGCTAGGGAAGGAAAACTCCTTTTAGGGGGCAGAGTTCATATCGTGCAGGAAAGGGAGGGGAATAGAAAATTAATTTTAGAGGTAGGGAAATCAAAAAGTGGAAAAGTTGTAAGTCATCAAAGTTACTGAAACAGATGGTGCAGGAGTTATTACCCTTGTGTTTTGTGCTCACGTTCTTTCTCTCTAAAGCTTGCACCAGGTATGGTCAGTGTATTTATAGTTTGTGGAGGAAATGAAGAGAAATAATTAGACTCTAAGTTCGCAGTTTGTAAATTAACAGAATTAGAGGGTGGTTTGCAGGGGCAAACTGCTTAGGCTATGAGCAAAACCAGCTCATTTTACTTTTACTAATTTGCTCTTTAATGAATTGGTGCCCCTGTCTCTTGATTTATGCTGAGACTGGCAAGATGCTTCATGAAGGAAACCTGTTTTCATCTTGATTAATTCTCTGCTGGGCAGGCGTTTTAAAAAAAATGTTAGCCAGCCGTCTTTTGACGTGGTTTCAGTAGGTTACAGTCAAAATCAAAGGGCAGACAGAGGAGGCAGACAGATAAGGAGGTGGCACATATGGAGACAAATGAATTACTTGCACAGGGAATTTGGGGCAAAGATGGTAAATGACTCTTGCTTTCCTGAGTATTAATGCTGTAATTACAGTTTCAGTAAGATTTTTCCTTCCCGAAAAAGTTGTGTGTGGCACATTTTCAACTCTTTACTGCCTGTGGGAGCTGTCAGATTTTAGGGAAGTGCTCCCCAGCGTACGGAGCTTGGTGCCGATCAGTGCGTTCTGACAGGGGGACAAATGAGCCGGCCATACGCGGTGCTGAGTGATGATTCCGTGAGAATGAGCGAATTAGGAACATCCCGGTGATGGATCTGCAGCGGAACAAACGAGCCTCCCGGCAAGGGGAGCACGGCCTGTCCTGACCCCGCTCCCCGCGGAGCATCCCCGGCGCTTTTGCGTTCGAAACCTTGACAGCACTTACTTACTCCCGTTCCTTTCGGCAGCGCCGCCTGTGTATCCGGGCAGCCCCGCGAAAGCCACCTGCACCCAGGTTCGGGCTCCGCGCGGTTTGGCCGCGCTCAGAGTGTCGGGGCTGTGAGGGCCCGCGGCCCGGGCGGGGCTGTGAGGGCGGGCTGTGGGCTGTGAGGGCGGGCTGTGGGCTG
>VZRH01007072.1:446836-474947 GCA_013397555.1 Urocynchramus pylzowi | reverse complement strand
CGATCTGGCGGGAAAGGGCCACGGCAGCTGCTCGCCTTTCGGATAATTCCTGCCCCCGCCGCGGGTCTCGGGCAGCGGCACTCTCTTGTCTGTGTATGGCATGTGGAGCCGGGGTTTTATATGGCATTTGCGAGCCGAGCGAGGTCACGGTTCCTTTTTTTAAAATTCTTTGCTCTGGGTACAGTATATCTCTCTCTGATTTTTCCTTCCCTGGTAGCGGGGTGGGCCGGGAGGGACGATCGTGACAGTGACGGGAATGTTTACTTGTGCAGAAGTCTTTCTCACGTGGAAGCACGCTGCTCCCTAACTTCTGGCTAAGCAGACTTCAGTTCACCAACTTTGCTGCCGCACAGCACGCGGAACTCCTTGGCAGGATGGCAGACGAAAGAACAGCTGGTGCAAAGCAATAGGGGATTCCTAGCGAGGAGGAGGAGGAGGAGGAGAAGGGAAGATCACCAACCTTTCACCCGACGGCTGTCAGAGCAGCAGGAACGGGACAGCTGAAGCCACCATGCGCAGGTCCAGCACCGATGAGTCCACCTATCACAGGAGCCCTTCCCTGGACAGCAAGGATTACAGTTTCCCAAATGGCGCCTTCCGTCGATACAGCAGCATGTATGGTGGCCAGTTTGGGGCTGCCAGCAACTCTTTTTTTGGATTTCATACCAACCCAGGCCCGAAGGCCACCAAGGCTAAGTACACGACCCCCAAGGGAAACAAGTACGTTGTCTTTTACCTGGATCTCTCATTTATTTTTCTCCTAGAACTGAAGAGGTGCAGCATGGCTCACAACTGTCTGCAGTGTATCAAGTACCTAATGTTTGTTTTCAACCTTCTCTTCTGGGTGAGTACACCTTTGGAACCGTGAAGCAGTTGCTTTTGTGTCTGTTTACTGAGATGGAAGGTGAACTTGTTGCTGCTTTTAAACTTAGGAGTTGAACAAAGTGCTGCCTAGGCTACTGTTTTTGTGGGCTCATTAATTTGTGTAGATAACCTGCAGGGGGTTTTCTTCATCCTCTCATTTCCTAGCTTCCAGCTGCATTTCAAAACTATGGTAGAAGACAGACTATATTTATAGATAAATGTGCAAAGTTGCATGAATGCCTTCATCACTTTGTTCCAGTGAGAGCTGTACACTTTTTCGTGCCCTGATCTTTCATTCTTATGTATGTTTGCCCCAAAAGTTATGCATAGTCCTAGGGAAATCACTGAGGCCATTCATGGTTGTAAGGTTCAGCACGTGCTTACATCCGTTGCTTTATTGCAGATGGCACACTTGGTACATCACAACATTAAAGCCTGTATCAGGAATCTCTAGGTAATCATTCTCTCTTAGTGTCAGTGGTGGGTCCTGGCATTGCCATTCCCTGTTGAAGACGTGGGTGGAGAGAGCGCTCCTCTCTGCTGCTGGGGCTGCTACTCTGTGCCAGGAGCTTATCAAATCACTGTGAGGCATGCGTGTGTCATCATCTTGGTTAATAAATGAGGTGGCTGGGCACTTCACTCCCTGTAATGGAGTGTAGGCTCTAGCTGGAGACTAAAGAAGCATGGTGGGGGGGACCCACGTCACAAATGCTGTTAGTCCTGTAAAAAAGGGAGTAGCATGTTTGCTAGGGTAGGACAGGATTTCTAGTTCAGTGTTTCTTGTCCAGAATTATCCAGGGGTAGGTCTGTTACATGGTCCTCAGGAGGTGCCTTTAGATGGCTTGTTCCTCCCAATGGGCTTATTAACATGCTCAGGGAAATAAGGAGTATTGTGAAGCGACACCCCTCCTGTCCCAGCACTTAAGGAGGGGGTGTGTGTTTGCAGCTGGATGTTACTGGTGGTCTGAGCTCTCCTGAGTTGTTGGAGGTGCTCGGAGGGCTGTGAGCGAGACGGAGAGAGCTGTTCTCTAGTGTGCGCTGCTGTACAGCTGTTCAAAGCCAGCATGCTGCAGTGCATCAGAAAACACAACGTGCAGGCAACTCCTGCTCACCTGAGTCATACCAAGAGTCAGGCTGTGACAAACTCTTGTGAACTGGCACAGTGCTAACCAGAGCTGTGAAACACAAGGAAGGTGTTCTCTTTGCATCCTAGGTGAGTTGGTAGAAAGAGTGTTGTTAAGGCTGCATTCTGTCTTTCAAGGCTAATACTCATTGCTTCTGCTTCCCTAAAAATCATCTAATATTTATTGCAGCTTACTCCAGAGCTTTCTGAAAAAGACAAACACTATCTTTCTCGCTTTTTTAAGTTTTATGCCTCTACTGACTGTCCCTGGTTGAGATTATAGATAGCACTGACAATTAGTTGAAATGTGAGCTAGAGAAAAGAAGTAGGGTGCTGGCATTAATAGCTCTTTTCAGGACTGTGCACAGCACTGCCTCAAAGGATACAGGCATTCTGATTTCTCTTGCAGTATTCATCTTCCACTGAAACATATCCATGTGATGAGAAGAGGTACTGCTGCAAGTAATATGTGTGTATTTACAAAGTCAAGGTTGCACATAATAATATATCTTGGCCATGCTTTTCAGTAGGAACACCTTCATGCTTTAGGAGAGAAAGAGAGGTTTCTGTCTCCCCCCTAAAACCATCAGAGCTGCTCCAAGCTGTGCTTGGAGGGAGAGAAAAGGTGGGGGTCCCAAAAAGAGAATACCTGTGTGGCAACTGAGCTCTAGGTGAACTGAAGCGTGCGAGCAGGGGAGTGGGTGGTGTCAAATACTGCAGCACATCTCTGTTTTGTTTCCCTTTCACATGCTACCTGCACAGCAGGAGTGATGGATGATGATCATGTCCAAATGAGGTTTGCACAGCATGTAGTTGTAATAGATGCAGCTCTTCACCTTCTCACAGTGAAGAAAGTAACTGAAAAGAGATGATTTTTAAAGGTATTGGCTAGCCTCTCCTTAGTAAAAGGAGAAAAAAATAATTTCCATTTCTAGTGATCAGAAATCTTAGAATGATTACAGGTTGACAATGCTGTTGTTTTGTTTTTCATGTTTTCAGTTATCTGTCATGTTTTACTTTGTGAAATTAAAGGAAAAGCATCTCTGCAAGAAGATAGGATTTCTCTTTGCATACATGCTCACGGAAGTTTTGCTGGCTCCACCTTTCCTCTCCACCCTTCTCTAGGTAGTTGGTTAGTAACAAGCAATAGTTTAGGGAGGAAGAGGAATTCATTTTTCATGTATTGAGAGCAGTCTTTGCATTAAATGAATTAAACACCTGTTATAGCCTGTTCCTGCTCTTGATTCAGTTTTGAGAAAATGCTTTGATTTCTGTCAGAAATCATATTTTCATCTTCTTCTTCCTGTTCCTATTCATTAACTCCAGTACATTTTGTGCATCCCTACAGCCTATTTCCCAGTACTTTCAGCTGTCTTTCCCACAGAGTGGCAGAAAACAGTCCTCAGCCCTGTGCAACTCCAGTGGGATTTGTGCTGCCTTTCTGAGGAAAAGATCCTTTCCTTACAATACTGGTGAATTTATAGGAAGCAAATTCTCTGAGACCTTGATTTTAAATGTTCTTGGCAGGCTTTGTTGGATTAGGTGCTGCACTCATGCTGCAAAATTTTTAAAAGCTGTCATATAACTAAAAACAGAGCAAATTTCTCCTCCCCTTTCTGATGGTTAAAGGGATCACAAAGCTTCTTCACAAGTGTCAGAGGCTGAAGTACCTTGTCAGTGTTGATGCTGAATCAGTCCATTGGTACAGCAGACTAGCAGCTATTATTGTAGAGGAAAGAATTGGTTACTCCTGAAATAGCTCATTTCTCCATGAGGAGCCCTGTGCAAATTGCTCTTGGTGCGTTTGCAGCTACTCTGGGATATCAAGGTCCTGAAGCAGGGGCAGAACAATATCAGAGAGCAGCACTGCTTCTCTAATGGGAATTGCCATTCAGAGGCCATTCCCTGGAACAGTGCCAGATGCAGATGAGCTATTATTGTATCACTGCACTCACTGGTTTGTAAGCTCCCAAAATAACTTTTGTCACCTGATACAGAATACTTGCCTGGCTTCATTCATTTTTATTGACTTCGATTTTCATTTGTTGAATTGCTGAACCCTTGAGACTGCAGATCACCTCAGATGATTGCAGAGCAGAATATTTTTATTTCATAATGAAATATTTTTATTTCTCTGTGACATACCCAGGGAAGAACATTTGTTTTCTACATTCTCCTCCAGACATCCAGCATTTCTTCACAGTCAGTAAAACAAACTTTTCTCTTTCTGTGCTTTTAATAGGAGGCTCTGGTGCCTTTTCTTATTTTTTTTTTCTTCTTTTTTCTTTTTTTTCTTTTTTTTTTTTTTTTTTGTGAAAAAGGTGGGATATATCCTAAAGGCTGAGAGAGTTCTGTGGAAAGAAAAACATCATTCCCTTAATCCCCTTGATTTATGATGCATCCCTGCTTGTTTCAACTTCTAGCTCCCAAACCTTCAAGACTCAGAAAAGGAAATTTGCGAACTGTACTTGTGTTGCCAGTGGCTTGTGCTTTCCTTAGATCCTGTGCTAGGGAAATCTGCCTAGAGATGTAGCAGTTTGCCCTTCAAATCACTGAATAGCTATAGCTGACTCTTCAGGTAGTACTTTAACCAATAGAGAAATTCAACAGCAAAATGCTGTTGTTAGAAAATTAGTTATAAAGATTTATAAAGAGGAGATGGCAACAAAAAAAAAGAAGGCAAAGAAGTTTGTTTGTCAAACTTACCATTAGTTATTTCTGTGCATGTGTCTCTTTTCCATTGTTAAAGCATACTACATTTGTATGCACTACAAAGCAGTCAAAACTCTCAAAAAGTTTTGTGAAAGCTCTAATTTCATTGTGTAGGCTTCTAATGATGCAGGGAAATAGTCTCTGCTCTCTTGAAACCTTGGGAGTTGCCATCTGCTGGACACACTGTGGCTGAAATGAGCAGCTGGAGCTCTGCTTTCCACCTTCCTGGATAGAGAGGTGAGGCAAGGCACTTTGCTTTCTTTTGCCATTTGGTCCATATTAAAATTCCCAACTGATACAGCCCTGGAAGTGCTTTATCTTGGCTTGTGAAACACAAATTGCAAATCTGAAATGTATGGAAACACAGAGCCAAGGAAGTGGCAGGTAGCACTAGTGAATGCACCAGGATCTGTGTGGGAAAGCCCCCAGGAATCTGTTTAATCTGATTCTAGGGTCCAGCTCTGGGTCTCTTCCTCTGTCTTTGTTGCTGCCAATAGTTTGTGGACCACAGTTTGAGAAGCTCTGCACCAATGAGTACTCCTGGCCTGGTGCACTGGTGATACTGCCAACATTACTCACATTTAATTAGAAGGAGAGGAAGTAATGAAAATGAGAAATCCCTCATTACTGGCATCATTTTACTTCCTTGCACTCCAGCAGCACAGGTTGTCTTGTAAGAGCTATGCAAATGTTTATAATATGTGGAAGACTGACTGCGCAGGGCAGCTGGAGAAGGGAACAGCTTGGTCTGAAAATGCACCATGGGGTACTGGATTGTGTTCAAGTGATTCTGGCCAAATTTGGCCAGAGGGTAAAGCTGGAGGGGTGTCTCTTCATTTCAGTGTACCTTGTTGGGAAACCATCTGACATTATTAGCTTGAGAAGAGCTGTTGGCTGGAAGGTGGAGAATTTTGTAAGAGAAGCAGCTGATTTCATTGAAGTGGATTCCTTTTCCTTCATCTGCATCCTCCATCAGTCAGCTGAATGAGATTGATGGTTAAAACAGCCAGAAGCTCTACAGATTGTTAGTGGCTGAGGACAGCAATCATTTTGTGGTTATACTTGGCTGCAGTCTTAAATTAGTGGGAAAAGAATTACCACTAGAGCAGTAAGCCATTTTGAAAGCAGGTTCCCCATTTCATCATCATTAAGTGCAGATGTTCTTCTCTGATGGGCAAGGGCTGCAGCTCATCCCATGGAGCTGAGCTTACCAGTGGCAGCTAGTGGGTGCCCTTCTGCACACCTCAGTCACATCCCCACCAGCTGGGTGCTGCTCAGAGAAGAAAGTTTGATTAGAAGTAAGTCAGTCTGTGTGTTTTCAAATGTGAAAGGTGGATAGTGACAAACAAAAGCCTGATTAATCAGCAAAGCAGACTTTGCTTCTGTGTAATTAAAATACGGGAAGTTTACCCCAGAATGTAATTTTCTCTAGCTGCCTCTGAGTTTCTCGTTCTCCTTTGTTACTTGCCCCTTCCAGAAACTGCTCAGTCTGATTGACATCTTTCTGAGGGTTCTCTAAGGATGTGTTTTTGGGGAGTGTTGCCTTTAAAGAAAGGAGAGTCATTTGATGTGGGAATTACAGACTTTAAAAAACGGCTTTTTCATGAGAAGCGGAACTATTGAGGGCTGATCTCAAGTGTGAGAGAAAAATGATTGTATTAACTGATGTCTGATTTGTATGGGCACCAATTGAGCTTTTTCCACAGTGGCACCATTCATACAGTCCCTCTTCCTTGTGGGTCCTGATGTCTAATAGGGACTAAGGATCATGCTGGAGTCATATCTCCTGGTGAAGGCATTGCTAAAGGCTACATTTGCTATCTAAATGCATACCTTCTGAAAACTTTTAGGAAGTTAATGACTTCAGAAGAATGCATATTTGTCAAGCTAACAGTGGGAAATGGGCTCATGAGTTATTCAAGGGATCCTCAGCCAACAGAGTTGTTTTTCATAATCTTCTTTTCCTTAGGAAACCAGGTTCAGAAGGCTGTTAATAGAGAAAAAAAGTTACTTTAAAGTTGACCATATAATAGATACCATTTTCAAATTGCTTACTGTTTCTGTTGCTCAAGACAAGAGCAGTTTCATAGCATTAGGTATGTTTGCTATCATATTGATAAGCAGTGAGTAGACCCCACAGGATATGGCCATGTTGCAGGACTGGACAAACTGCCCTCTTAAAAGCAGTGAGGCAAAAGGCTGCAGACATAATTCCTTCTTCTGGACAATGACAGCTACTAAATATATTGCAGCCAATACTTTGACCTACACAGAGAAAGAAAAAAGGCAGGTGAGATAATTTTTGTCATTATTCCTCTTCCTTCTTTTCTTGGCTTGAAGACTTTTGAAGGCTAGCCAGTTCTTTCTTGCACAGGATTTCTCATCAGTGGGGCTATCATCAAATAACTGCTACAACATATGCTATCCCCTCATAGTTCATTCTGCCCATGTGTTACATCCCTTTCACCCCCTTTGGGTCTTTATTTTAGAAGAAAAATCCCCATACCTTTTGGTCAGAGTGTTGTTTGCAACTCTCTATCTACAGAGTATACAGGAGGATGAAATCCCAGTCTCATTTTGTCTCCAGACACTATTTTTAAATCATTATAGCTATTATTACTACAGTGTTACTTATTTATTAAGAATGTAACTTTTGGCTAAGGTTGCAAATCTGTACAAGTTTGAATAATATACAGTATCTATATAAAATGTATAAAGACACTTCTCTCTGGTATTTTTAGTGTAAACTGAGCACTGCTGGGTCAGAAATGAAATGTGGTGTTGGGTGGAATGAATTCTGCATATTCATGAAGATTGGAGACAGTAAATTGTGTTCTTAGTACTGTCCTGTAATTGTTTCTCTGGGAAATGTTAAACCATCATGAGATGCAACAGAAGTAAATGAAATTGAAATTGCAGCCTGTAATTAGACTGTCATACTAAAACACATCTTAAGTATTAAAACCTCTTCTCCAGAAAACCCATCCTGCCTGTGTCAAGTGTGAATGCATGCAGAGCCTTATAACACGTTTCAGCTGAGGCTTGTTCTAAAGATGAACATTGAACATTTGAAATAGTGGTTTGAATGAGGCACAAGGTTTGATATAAAATGACAAAGGACCTGAATGACTTGGTCTTTTAAGTTTTATACACAGACCTTTAAAACTTTTGGATGTTTGTTTTGTTGGGTTTGTTGGTTGGTTGGTTATGGTATTTTTTCCCCTGCTTGCTTTTCCAGATTGCTCACATAGCCCTTTTTCCTCGGACATAGCAACTTTATTTGTTCACAGGTACTTTAAATAGAGTGCAGCTGCAGCAGGTATTGATCTGTGTCATCTCAATGTTGGAGTCTCTCTGAGCTGTATGGTTTTGAGTGAGTCACACACACACAGAGTTACACACTAGATAGCAGCCAGCAGCTGCTGTGGCAGAATTAGTGGCTCCAACTTGTTTTAGACTTTCTCCTTCCTTCTTCAATTGCCAATTGTTTTATCCTTGCTGTCTTACACAACATTTAGAAGGGAGAGCTCAGAGAAAATGTTATATTCTCAGTAAATGCATTTATTCACTACTCTATGAGCACCAAGACTAAGTTCCTCTTTGTGCTGCTACACTTGGAAAGGCTCAAGGGCTTCCTCCTTAGGAGGCAGTTCTGGGCTTCAGAAGTTCTAAGGGTTTTTCCCCCTCCTGTGCTGTGCTCTCCCATTAGTGGTGCTTGCAATTTCCAGTCTTGTCACAGTTCCTGGGACAAGCTGGAAGTCACCAGTAGTAGTGGCAAGGCTGCACATCTCCTTGACAAGCACCATACATGAGTGTGTTTGGTTTTGTTGAACATTTGGATTCTTCTCTAGGTCATCTTGCTGTGGAGCATTTCTGTGACATTGCTGACATTCTCCACTCCCTCAGTATTCACCACTGGCTGTTTTGAAGGTGTGTACTGGGGCAGATGGACTTACAGCACTTCTATAAAACATAAAACAGAGCTCCAGTTTGTTGTGAATTGCTGAAGCATTCAAATAATTTCTTGGTTCTCTTTTGGTAACAATTTTTTAATATCCCCTTTTCCCCAATAGAAGCCAGAACTTTAGATGTGGTTCTTCGTGGTGAGTTTATTACACTGCTTTTGTCCTTAAGTCCCCCTACAAATTAAACTTGAGTTGTGTGCTATCCACCACATTGCTCCTGACAGGTTTGTAAATGTTTGTAAACAGACTGCCTTCATATTGGCCAGTTGAACATTTGTACTGTTGTTTTGTAAGTCACATTCATCCAAGGTTGTAGGACAAATTGGTTATTTATGTCTCAATAAATCTTTTCACTAATTCATCTGGAGCAGCCTGGAAAGGAGCTGAGGGTGACATATTCAATACCATTTTCTTGAACAAAATAACTGGAACTCTGGATATGAATCGAGTTCCATTGCCACTTGCAGTCTGTTACAAGTTCCAATCATTGAAAGCCAGAGTTTTAACACATCTACCATCTGCTTTGTACTTATTAATGCAGATACTTGGTAGTTTTAGAATGACTTTGTAAACTAAAATAAAGAAGACAGGAGTGTTCAGTTATGTCCTATATACATATGCTGCCACTGCCAAAAAATGAAGCATCTTTGGACATGAAAAAGCAGACATTATCTCATTGTTTATTCATAGGTCATTTCAGGACCTCCAACCACAAGACATTTTCACTTTTGCAGTGAACTAGTACTTTCCTGGTGTTTTCAAGCCCCAGAGTGTATAGTAATAAAAGTCTGGTGCAAAAAAGGAGAGACCCCGAGAGCTTTATGGCTCCTCTTTCAGTGCAAAGAAAACCTATTAGAGTGTGCCTGAGTCCATTCTTCTCAGCCATATGTATTATAACCAGTAAGAGCTAGTTTTCAGGTTTTCATGGCTCCCTGTCCTTTGTCAGTGGTGGCATTCAGTTTGTACCATGGAGAAGGTGTTGCCTGTGTCTTGTGCTGCTTTGGTGCCCCTGCTCTCCTCTGCCTGGCAGATGTGCTGAGGGATCTCCGTGTGCCTCTTGGTTGGGGTGTTAGAGCTCCGTGTCACGGCTGGAGCACGCAGCTCCACTGCTTCTCTTCAGTCAGGCTTGTCCTGGTACTCCTTACTGGGGAAGGCTGAACCTGGAGGGAAACACGATCACAGTGGTTTTGGTAGCCAAGCTGGGGAGTGTCTTTAACATTTCTGGCTAAACTCTTTCATCCCTTTTCCATGTCAGCACTGTTGCATTCTGAAAAGCCCTAATAACATGGCAGCAAGCAATAGGTGTTCAGGGGGATTATAGGGCAGATAAAATTACTGCTCCAGTGCCACAGGGAGGTCTCAGATTCAACTCAGAGGCAAAGAAGCAGTGTGGTAAGTTAGGATCTATTTATATGAATAAGCATCACTGAAACCCTGTGTGTAATTTATGATTACTTCCGTTTTTATTATTTGGGTAAATTTGCAGGACCTGAAACATTTTTACTGTACTCTCACCAGTCTGTCTCCTTGATTATGCTCTTGTGTGTTAATTACAACACTTATCCCTTCTCTCACTCCAATTTCCCTTTGTAAGTATGTTTTAGGTAGATAATTCTTGGAGAAACATCGACTAATAGTCACTGAGAAAAACATCCTGTACCTAAGGGAGAGCATGTGTCTCTGCTTATGGTGTTGGTTAAATTTTAATCATGAAAAAACAGACTGGACAGTCCCATGGTGTTTTCCACTGCTGACACTAAAGGGATGTTTTAGTACTCCAGTAAAGCCTTAGATGAAATTCTTGCATTTTTTGAGTACTGAATTTCTTTCTGTCTTCATTTCTCAGCAAATACTCTGTAGGATTTGAAGATTAAGGCTCTGGTCTTTCATCAAACACAGGTTTTGTTTTCCTTTGATTTCTTAGCTACTGGTACCTTTCTCTTAAGTTCCACTTGCTCTCCCCAGAAGTTATTAATTTCAGGCTGGAGCTTGGAAATACTTCATTCTTTGTCACTGCAGTTGAAATTTCTTTCTCCAGAACAATATCCCACCTGTTCAGTTCCTAGTTTAGTATTTTTAGCACAAGCTGCTGACAGTTACATGTCGGGTTCACTGCGGTAGCAGTGTGGATTTCCCTGTGCATGTAATGGGAGTGCTCCCTTTGCAACCAAATCCATTTCAGTCACTTCATAATTCTGATGTGAAATTATGCAAACAGCAGAAGGCCCTCTATGTTAATCTCACCCCACCTAGCTGGAGGAGTATATGTATCTGTCTGTATGCAGTACTTAGTTGTCCCCTGGGCTTGGCACTTGGACCCTATTTTCCATAGGCTCCAAATATAACTGGCCAGCTAAGAAGTACAAAATTCTCTGGCACATTCTTTTTCAGCTGGTTATACTTTCTCATGTCATTCTATTTCTTTCTGAAAGAATATGATTTTAACTCCATGAGATTTTTACAATTTCTGCATACATTGCCACTTTTAAAATTTCCTACAGGGTTTAGCTTTGACCCAAGCTTCATTTGTATTATGAAATTGTTTTTGACACTGCAAGTACACCATGACATTGCTCTGTTCATGGCATGCTTTTGTTCAGGAAATATTGAAGTGATGATATTGCAGCTCCCTGGCATAGACACAAAATGAAAAGTTGCTAAGCATAAGAAAGAAAATGCAAGTTGAAAGCAATAAGGGGTATCATACTGTAAACCATTTGGTGCAGCATGTGCACTCATCCTCATCACGTGGCTGAGCCAGCTGCACAAATGCTCCATATTGCTGGTGAGATCTGAGCCAGGCCTTCATGCTTCAGAGTCACATTTGATGCCATCAGTACCTGTTTTTACATTGCTTCCCTTTGCTTATTGTTTGTGAGTTAATCCTCTTTGTGCATCATCTCGTTTTGTCATAGCTGGCAATGCTTTATTAATTTATTTATTTCAGCCATGTGTTGAGCTTTGGGGATTTTCCCCCTGCTTTTATTATGTCTGTAAAAGTGGAAAGGTTCTGTGGCCACACAGTGTTACTGGGCTGGGAGCTCTGTAGATTCACATAGTCTTGGCACATGCTTTGCTCTGCTAATATAACAGGAGCTGTTAGGTGGCACAGCAAGTTACAGGCTTAAGTTCCCAGTATGCCCAGTAAAACAGCCATCTTTTTCTCATCACAGACATCATTAGTGGTTGTGGACTGTTTCAGTTGCTCAACAGAGTTGTCAAAGCTTCCCCTCATTTACCAAACAAGTCCATTTTCCCCAAGTCCAGTTTAACTTGTATTCTGACCTATGTCACGTTTCTCACAGATGCAGTGCTGCACACAATAGTTTTAGTTGGATTTTTGGTTTTCTCTTTGCAGCTTCACCTGCTTTGTTATGTTTCTGAATTAGGCTCTTGCCCCTCTTGCCAAATGCTTTATCCTTTCTTTCTAAGCAGTATTTGTAAAGTGGGGAAGCTGCAGGGGCACAGCTAGTTTCCCTACAGCTGTGCTGTGTTAATTAGCTCCAAACCTTTAAGCCTCAGCTACCCATGGACACTACTGCAAAGTTGATGTGGCTTCTGCTGCTGAAGGCAAGGCAGGCAGTGCCAGAGGGCTCAGACAGTGCTCCAAAGCTGCACGGAGCTGTCCAGCCTGGAGCTCCTGAACCCCGGGCCCAGGTGCTGCACAGTTCCTCCTGCAGGAGGTGAGGTGGGGCATCAGGGATGCCCGTGCCAGCATTGCTTAAGGGAGGGGTTTCAGTGTTGTGGCTTTCAGGCTGGGGACACGTCCTTGTGCCAGTCCATACTTGTACCTCTGCCTGTGCACAGGGAATGGTGAGAAGGAGAGGGAACAGAGCCTCTCTGTGGGGTTGCAGTTACAGGGTCAAGCACAGCCTTGCTCATCTTGGTGCTGCTGTTACTTTTGGCATTTGCATGTGAGGGTTTGGTGGGAATGTGGAGGGGGCGACTGGTGTATGGCAGTACTGTGGAATGAGGCTGTTCTCCAGTATATGAACAGGTGGGTTCCATCAGGAAAAGCTGAGCTTTATAAAAAGGGACAGTAAGAAGATTTTACAAGTTTATCAAAGTCCTGGACACATTTTCTGACATCTCCAGATCCTTCCAAAAGGTTTGAAGAAGCTTTGTTGGGACAATACAGTGCTGCTGCTGATTTTGTCCTGACCTGGACTAGCAGATGCTTAAAAGAAACCCATGAAGAGCTATAGGAAACAACAGCTGGATGTTCACCTCAGACATACTCTGGTTTTGTGTGAAATGTAGAATCATTTCTTTAGCCTGAACCATTTCATCACTACATGCATGTGCATGCGTATGAGAGAGTGAGATAACTGAGTTTTTGTGAGTGGGTGTTCAGTTTTGGCTAACAAGATCCTGTTTCACTTAGAATTTGGAATAACAAGTGACAGCAGTGGAACTCAGAAATCTCTCAGGTTTGGAAGTTACAATGATTACACCAGAACAGTAGGTGTATATATTGGGACAGATGTATTTTGTTCTAGGGTTGAAGATACACGTTAAATTATATCACTATTTAGGGCTATTAAGAAAAGATCATATAAATTTTCATTAAATACATAGTACAAATTAAGAGATGAGAGGCACTGCGTATATATAAGAGGGGTATAATACAAAGTAATTGCTTTCCCAAGATCCATAGGTGATGGAATAGGAAGTCTCAGTAGACTTTTTTGGTGGGTTACATTTTAGGGAAGGAATTCACAAACCAGGCTATTTACTTACTGTTACCTCTTTGAAACTCTTTTTGATAAAATAGAAAATTATCACTAACATTACTGGGGAAGTCTCAAAAGATTTAAAACAAACAATTTCCCTTTCTATCCAAATAAAAACAATACCTGAGGCATGAAAAGAGATGGTTTTTTGTTCTCAGAAAGCCACTTAAGCAACATCATCAAAGAAAATCCTTGTTTCTATATAGCTGCTCTAAGATCCATACAGTGAGCTCAGTGTAGGCCTCTGCATAGCCACCATCACCATGTTTGTGCTGCAGGACCCAGTGCTCATCTCCCTCACTGGAGAGTTGTTTTGCTCTTGTCAGACAGCCTAACTGCAGGTCATTAGCTATGAAACTGTACAATTCTGTTGTCTAATACAGACACTGCTTTTAAAACTTTGAAGGAGATTAAATAAAAAACAGTAATATCTTAGACTGGCTTTGTTTGCAGGGTTTTCTTAATTTACTTTTCTGCTTAAAATTAAATGCATAATTTAAAAATAATTCTTGTATAATAATTGGGAAAAGATTCAGGAGAGCAGAACTTTTAGTCTTTTGGAAAACAATATCTCCTTTCAAAAGCAATTATCTAACAGCAGCCATTCCAGGCTATTAGGTGGTTAATAGCTGTGCCAGAAGAGAAAAAAAAATTGTCAGATGTTATAGCTGGAAGTGAAGGCATTCCAGAAGAGTTGTGTTTTGGGCCTGTGTCATTTAGAGTGCACAATTATATACATACAGTAGGAGGAAGAAAAAAAGAGGATGTTTGAAGAGCCTGTGTGTTTCTTTAACTTCTTCAAGCTGTTGTCACTTTTTGGTCATTAATTACTATATAATTTCTATGATTGGGGATGACTGAGTCATCCACACTGGGGAGATTTTATGATAGTGACAATTTTGAGTCTCATGTCTTCAAAAGGACTAATAAGACTTAAATATCCGTGTCCTGTTGAATTTCTATTACAGCTGAACATGGTTTGAGTCCTTTGAGGTTTTATTTCAAGTCTCTCTCCTTTGCCTGCAGAAGACAGGAGGAGCTTTGCCCTTGAACAAGGCAACTGTGACATGAATTTGAGAAAGTGGGTCCTCACCTCTCTTGTTTTAGACTCATGTGATTCTCTTAGCAAATGTCAAGCCTGAGCAGAAGTGCTAACCATGTTGTGTGTGGTGTCATATAATCCAGGATTTATGTGAAAGGCAGAAGGCTGAAGCAGTTTCAGTGGTCTTGGATGCTCTGCTTCTAATTGTCTGCTTAAATCCCTTTTTTCAAGTGAGAAAAGTCCTGAGAATGGCACAGCAAGACTGAGTTTTCTTGTAACATTGTGATAACCTTTTGTCAGATTGCATTTCATTTTCACCTCCTACCTCTGTGCCTACTGCTGCACCTCATACTGGGTTTGTTTTTATGACAACTACAAAATAGTCTCTGCTTTAAAAACAGCTGTAGAGGGATTGGGCTTCTTGTGTCTTGAATAATTTCAGTAACTTCTGTAATCTGAGAAGAATATCTCTGCAATCTTACAAATCACCTACGGAGAAATACTGCTGCTGCATGCTTTCTGTGGGTGTTGCTAGGCTGGCAGGCATCCTCTTCCCCTTCCACAAGTCTCTGCTTTGGAACTTGCCCTTTCTGACCTCTGTTTTTGCACTTGTGCCTCTGTTGGAGATTTACTCTGTCTTTGCAGGCACACACTGGTGGGTTTGTTCTTCAGATGAATATTGCATGAATATTGTTATGTAGACAATGTTGACAAGGATATTCTGGTATTATTTTTTCTTACTTCATTCGTATAGACTGTACTTTCCTGAGTTTTGAGAAGAAGCACCTCGGACCATTGATCTGGAGGACCTGTGTCTCCCTAAGACGATTTCATCACTAAGGAAATATTAATGAGCTGTCTCTTAAGTTTTCTGCTCTGTCCTGGTTATTTGTCCCTAATTGTTAGGTGCTCTCTTCTGAGAAGCTGAAACTTGCTGTCTGCTTCTTTTGAAAACATTAATTGAGCAGGAAGTTTTATTACTAGCTTGAACTTTATAGTTGCCCTTGACACTCCAGAGGGTTTGTGCAGTGATCTAGATATTGTTTATACATGGCAGTCTTTTTAATTACCTTTGATCCTAAGTTCTTAACTGTTCCTTCTAATCTACTACCTCTAAGCCTGACAGAAGGATCATACAACTGTGAGAGTGTAATTCTGCTGTCAGGCAGAGCTGAATAAGCTATTAAAAATGTTTACTCATGAGTTAGTTGACCAGGTTTATAAAATGTGAAAGAAACAATGTAAAATGTAGCATGGATTTGGAAACCTCTGCACTTACTGTGTTTTAGAGGAGCCACATGCCTGTTAAAGAGCATAGCAGACTCAGAGGGACAGAAGCAGCAGCACTCTTGTATCTTGAGTGAGTCTCTAACAGGTTCTTAGTTTTGATCTCTTGGCAACATTTGGTATAAACAGAATTGAAGGTGCTTTTTACTTTTCTGCAAGTCAAAGTGGCTGGTGATGTGCCCAGCGCAGCTTCCATTCTGCCTCCTGTGGGATTTGTGTAATTTTTAGAAGCTATGGATCATTTGGTTGAGAAAATTATTTGTCTTTGAAGTGTTACACATGCCAGTTGCTGTGGAGCATTCTTCCCACTTCTTGTAGTGGTGTCATATCTGATGGAGAGGCTATGGACTGTGATACCAGATCACACTCCTGTAGTTGCACGTATGATGCTGCTTTGATTACTGAGAAATTATGTCACCAGCCCGGGCTGTTGGAGCCATCACTCATTGTCTGAAGAAACTTGTGAGTAGCAGGAAGATCTCAAGCATGTCCAGGCTTAGGTGTTGAGAAAATGAGGAAGGACAGGAGGGCTGATGCCCTGATTTGGAATTTGCATGAATCATTCACACTTTAAAAATGTAACTTTGATTTGTTAAGCACCCTTCTTATTTATAGTTTTCAAACTTTTAACCAACAGTATTTAGCATAGTTTCTGCCTGCACTGTGATATGCTCTCAGCACATTACTGAGGAGAACCAGTGCCACTGTTGTAATCTGCTAACTGCTCTGAACTGCCTTGATTCTGTAACTTCTATCCAGCATCTTCCCTACTGATTCCAGCTTCTCCTTATGTTCTTTAGGGAAGGGATCCTAAAGAAGGTTTGCTACTGATTCTGCCTTTGTGAAAGTGGCCACTCATTTGAATGTCTCCCTTCTCTTTGTTGCAGGAATTGAACTAAACATTTCCTTTGGATTGTTTTATTGCAACTGATTTTTAGTATTGTTATTGTGATTGTTCTGAATCCACATCAGCTATATCCTCAACCTCTTTCCTTTTATTTTTGTGGCATTGATTTTTCATCACACAAGCATTACTACATTTGATTGTACAAGCATTGTCTTATCTGAACCCTGTGTCAGACACCTTGGAAGAAGGTGCGGAAACCTAAAATGGGCAATTATTCCAGATTGTTGATGGCTGTCTTAACTGGGAATGTTAGAACATGTATGTAAAGCCCAGAATTGTGTTTCAATTTTCTTGAAACCAGTGTGACTAATTCCAGTTTCCAGTAAGATCTGGGTTTCACTGGCATTTTCTGCTTGCTCTGAAGGTTAAGATAGTAATTTTTCTCAAAGATATGTACTCCTACAGCTGTAGTTTTAAGGATACAGTTTCCTCTGATCACTCAATATTATCTTTGTAGCTTACAGGGATCTTTCAATAGAGTAACATCTCCAGTGGTTATGCCCTTATCCATCCTTCCTGAATGGCACATCCCATTGATTTTTGATCCACACTCAGGAAGTGACTTTTGTTAAAACCCTCCATTATTGACAGTTGTACTGACTCATCTTTTTTAGCAATGGAGCTTCTCATATTGATTAACAGGCCCTTATTGCTTCTGGGTTTGGGCTTGTAAACTTTTTAGCCCCTCCCTATTTCCCCCTTTTTTCCTTAATATTTTAAAATTCAAGAGCTCTAATACCCTGAAAGTATGCAAGATGTACCTCTTCTGTTTTGGCCTATTTTTCCTGTAGTTCAGCTGTGGATATTTTGTCCTTGTCTTCAGTTATCTCTTTTGATTATTTGCTTGGAATTCTAGAAATTGTCTTTTCCTTAACATTGCATGGTAGGTGTTTTGACAGAGAATGCTCTATTCATTCAAAATCTTACCAACTCAACCCTTAAAAGTGGGTCTGTGCTAGGGAGAGTTTTATCAACCCCCTAGGAGAGCCTGTTTTCCTGATTTCCTCAGGAACTAGTGAGTTATCTGAGAGAAGCATTCCAAAGTTGTTTTTTTTTTTTAATCAATTGCTGCATTTCTCACCTTCAAACTAATTGGACCTGATTTGACATAAAGCCCATGTGTCTGGAGCATAAGTCCAGGATGCACAGGAGAGGTGGGCTGGGGAGGATTGTCCATAGTGGATCTAATTACCATATGCTTTTTGGCTTTATCAGGACTCCTGGTTTTATCACAGGGGTTGTGATCAATATGTTGTAGTTCCTTATGTGTAAGAGAGCAGGTCCATGCTGGCATTTGTCCATGCAGGCTTTTATTGTCAGAGTTTCCCTGTTATCATCTGATACAGTTTCACTAAATGCGTTCAGTTGTAGAGAAATATGCTGGGTATTAGGATGTGTTCAATGGTGAATGTGCAGAATCCAAAGACAGTTCCTTATGTTTCCCTCTTCCTTTCTCACATCTCTGCTTTCATTAAGTTTATCACTGATAGTTCTCTCTGCAGTAAATAGCAATTAGGCACATTCATCTGGTAAGGCAGCGAGCTCCTGATTATGCAAAATGCTGCAAGTCTGTGAAATTCCAGGTCATGCAAGGACTGCCAGGCTGGCAGAAGCAGCCCATTTTGTAAGGATGCTTCCATGGTGCTGGTTGCTGCCTGGCTGTGGGGGAGGATGTAAGGGCTGCTTTCCTTTGGCAGCTACCAGTCCTCCTTATATTTCAGTCTATAATGAAGCTGCATGTCAGAGTGCACTGGAGTGTTAAAGGCTCTCCAGAATTCTGCAGTATGTACAACCCCAGGTGGCAGAGCTGCCTGTAGCCACAATAGGCTGGATAAAAGAAAAGCCTCAAATGACTCCTTTCTTGCTGCTCTTTCATGCAAGTGATACCAGCTTGTAGGAAACCTAGGTGTTGTCTTCAGCTGTTCCTTATATCTGTGTTTCCATTACAGTGAGACTCTCTGTCACCCAACAGACTAAAACACTGTAGTTTTATAATTGGATGTAGTTGGAGAAAAGAATGAATGGTAAATTGCATAGCCAAAAATTAGTCCATGAGGTGTTTTGGTTTGGTTTTTTTTTTTTTTTTTTTTTTTTTTTTTTTTAATTTTTATTAGAGTATTTATTNNGATTTTTGTTTTGTTTTTTTTTTTTTTTTTTTTTTTTTTTTTTAAATTTTTATAGCAGACTTTATCAACCACTGTAATATTAAAGGCAGTTTTTTTCTTACATTCTTGCCCCAGTTGCCTCCTTGTATTATGATGACTGTATTAACCTTTTTATTATAGCTATACTTCTGGTTCTGGATAGATAGATAGATAGATAGATAGATAGATAGATAGATAGATAGATAGATAGATAGATAGATAGATAGATGGATAGATAGATGGATAGATAGATGCAGAAGTTGCTTTGAAACATATTTTTCCTAAACTGAACATCTCACCCCAGGGACTCATCCAGTTTTCCAGAAACTTGTTTGTCAGGGTCCTGGATAAGCAATCTCATTTTCTCTAGATTATACTGCCTAAAAGATAACATAAGAAAAACTCTGCAGATGCTTTCTGCATTAAATAAAGAGCTTTCTCTATGAATTTAAATCTCCTTCAGCTTATTTTCTGTGATTCAATAGTGAGTTATATTTGGTTTATATTTTGTAATTAGAGTGCAGAACAGATGGCAAATCCTTGGTTTAAAGTGAAGTGTATTGAATAACCCCCAGTGCCTGGTGCCTAACTGGAATTCAGAGAAAAGTTGCTTTCTCTCACTTTTCCTGACCTTGCTCCCAGAGCTTTATGTGAAAACGGTGTTAACAGAAACATTTACCAAATCTCACTTAATAGCAGCACCATGTCTGCTGCTGCCTAGGCCAGTGCACTTAATCCACTTGAGAATAGCTGGGGGGGAAGTCATGAAACATCAAATACCTTGAGCAGAGGCATCCTTATGAGACAGACACTATAAATTGTTCACTTGGGCAGCTGAGAAACAAACACTTCATCACAACTGAATGCTTTGGCAGAAATACAAGATGATCTTAGAACACTACGAGGATACCTAAGTGATAGACTTTCAAGAAAAGAATCGTCTTGATTCTTGGTGGATTTCTGTATGTGATACAGCTCGAGCACTTCAGTATCCTTTTATCTTCCAACTGCACACAGAATTTTTCATTCTTTCTGTGATCCTGTGTTTTTTGTTCCATGGAGTATGTGCAGGCAGGACTCTGATTCAACTGTAGGTAAGGGTGCACTTTCCCCTGCTACAGCAAACTGTTATGAAACTTCTATTAATGAAATATTTGCTTTTACTTCTACAGAGAAAGTGTATCAGGGCTGGTAGGGTACTGGATGCTGTCACACCTTGGTGTTGCTTTTTGGAAGTGGTGCCAGATGGACACATTCCAGAGATGTAGGCACTTTCCATTTCAGAGCAAGCAGGGACAAAGGAATGGGAGAAAGCAATGAAAAAAGTGTGAAATAGAGTTCTTTGGTGTTGACTTCCTGAGATCCATTTCCCTTATTGCCCATTTAGAAGAGAATTTATCTGATGTTGGCTGTAGGTCTAGACAGGTGTAGGCAGTACCTGGCAGATGGGAATTACTACCAGAGATGCTCCTGCATTCAGAGTTTACCTATGGGATAAAATAAAGGCCAATTCAAAGCTCTCCTTTCTCTGCCCCTTTGAATTTTTTTTTCTTTCCCTCTCATCCTGACATTGATCTGGTGGTTTCACCACCATCCATCTATTCCCCTGCCTACACTTGGTCTCTTTTTAACAGCAGTTGTGGTCTCTGAAGTCTGTATAGTATCATGATGAGAATTCAGAACAACCAAGTGTTATTCTGTACTTCCCTGCTCCCTTTCAATCTGCTATTTCTCCTTCATAAATTTCTTTTTCCTTTTCTTATGCCAGTTTTTCTTTTGCATCCAGCTTTCCATTTGGTATCTAAGCTGGTTCTGCTTTGAGTTTGGAGTTGGACTTGATGACAGTCTGTGTCTCTCTGCTCACTGAAAAGCATCCTCTAAATTGCAGAGTCCACCACCAACGTTGCTAAATGTAATTCTTTTATGGGGAAATAAAAAATAGACTTTTCGTGTCACTGTACACTGGTCCTGTTAAAAGACAAAACTCTCCAAACTTGGACTTTGCCTTGCACCTAGGTAGCATTTTGTTTTAACAACAGTGTTAGTTTGATGCTGTAGATCAGTCTTGATATCATAGTGGGTTTTGTCTCAGCTGAGTGCTGCTGATGATCTTTGTCTACATTTATAATCCATGATGTATTTGTGTCTTGGTTTTGGAATGGTACTTCCAATTCAGTGCTCCCCCTGAGACTCTCCCAAATCCAGGCACTGCTCTTTAGCTCCCCCCTTCCCTTTCCCCTTCCTGCTCCAGGGATGGAGTTGACAATTGGAGGCACAAAAAGTACAATTCACAAGTTGAAAGAAGAACAATTTACTGGAAACAGCAATGAGAAAGAAAAACAGCAATGAGAAGGAAAAAGCCAGAGTCCCTTTCTCTGCCCTGGCAATGACATAAGGTGTTATCAAATAGCACTAAGGTCCTGGCCCAAACTAGGACAATTTGAGGTAATCCTGCTAAGCTTCACTCATAATGAAAAATTAATACTTCTTGAGGTTACTCTTGCTTAAAGCACACAGGCATTATCACAGCAGATGAGTTGGCAAGTAGTGCCCATTTAAACCAAGGTCATTTTATTGTGGATTGAGATCTTGATTCAAAGATGCTAGGATGTGTGTTTGGAGTTGAGCAGCATAGGGCTTTCAGCAGCAGTATTTCCATGGATAGATACCATGTTTCTTATTGGCGTGGAATAATGCTGTGTTCTGTTTGTGGCCCTGTTGATTTTTGCAATTGATTTTTCTTTCTAGTGTGGTTTACTAATCTAGGTGCAAAGGCATTAGAACCTGGTCTGACAAACAGAAAGCAGCAGTAGAAGCCCTGCCTTCTTCTTCTAGCCCATCCTTGAGTTCAAGACTGCTGCCACTTTCCTCTGAAAGCAGAATATTTGCTATGTTTAAGATCACAGTTCTTCCAGACTCCTTGCTCAAATCGCCTGGTCTTGTTACATAAAATCCCAAGCCACTGAATTAATACACACTAATAAGTGAAAAATCTACCTCTGAACACCCTTAGCCTTGGACAGGAAGCCATAAAGAACTTGTCACAGTAAGCAGGCATGGCTTGGGAAGTTGATGCCCCATAATTCCATCCCATACAGCACTTCAGTAAAAGTGTCACCTTTCTGTGATGGTGCTCACAAATTGCACAGCTACTGACAGGCAAATACACTTTTTCCCAGCTGCCTTGTGCTGCTTATTTTTTTCTGTGGTGGGGAGGAGTGGGCAGCGAAAGGAAAAGGTTGTAGATGCATCTCAGTCTGGCATTTGTGCAGCTGTAAGAACTGTGCTTTGCTAGCTGCTCTTTTTACATAACAGAATCTCAGATTCTCAGAGAAACTGGGGAAACAGAGGAGTGTTTCAATGATTAATATCACTGCTGGGTACCAAGATGTCAGACTGCTCTGTAAAAGTGATTAAAAAAGAAGAAAAAAAAGAAAATATTAAGGATAGTTTTCTGCTGGATGCCTACAGGAGAAAAAGTCAGCTTTTCAAAGTTGTTGAGGAATCAGAATACAAAGTAGGTGTCTTCATGTCTATGTGTATCTTTAGGTGCATAATTTTTTTCAAATTACCAATTCTTTTTCACTCTTGAAAGATGCTTATTATCCTATAGCGATTGCAGAATTAAGTAATACTTTTGACTTCAAAGACTTCTGTTCCTTTTTTATGATGAGGAATCAGCAATAAGGAAATCCTTGTTATTCAAGAAGTAGGCAAAAAATCCTCAGATCTGGACACAGACGGTAAGGAGCTGAATCCCTAGCAATATGCACAGCTGTAGTGATCTTCTTGAAAGCAGTGATACTCTGTTCCAAATTAGTTGTTCTCTCACATTTGGGGAGATACTAAACAATACTATTTAAAGGGCTTTCATGTAGAGGCATGCCACCTGTGTTTTCAGTGTGTGCATGTGAGAGTGCACATGACTAAGGAATGAAAATGGACTTGCATGCTCAAACCTTCTTCCTCTAACAGCACATTTTCTGCAGTATGAACTGGTTAAAGAGGTTGGAAAGCAGTTTTATTGATGTGTTCTATTTTTAGCAAGTAATCTGTACCAATTTATTCTCCTTGATAAAGCAGTGTATAAAAAAGAGAAGAGGCAGCCTAGGGGAATGTGAAGCATCTTACTAGGGATGTAATTTATTTATCTGGTGGTGTTTATTTTTGATGGTGTTTCCATTGCCCTTCCTTCACTTCATTTCATTAAAGCCATGCTGCTAAATACTGCTGCTGATCAGCATCCTGTTAGGATCAAAAGCATTGTAGGCTACAGGAGTGTGATTCCAACTGTAGCTTGCAAGTTTTCGGTGACACCGTTCTGTACAGACTGCAGTTTTGGGAAGTTGATCTAACTTCCAGGACAGAAAATCTTACGGAAAATCTTCTGTAAAGGTGACAAGCTCTCAAATGACTCCTGAAGGTGTTTAGGATGGAGGATGTATGATGCCTTCCAAGTACATAATTAACCAGTGAACAACTGTGGACACCCTAGTATTTCCTGCCTGTTGGAAACTATTCAGAGATGAGAGAAGGAAAACTGCTTGTACTGCAGTTTTGCATGTACCTGGAAGGTGTGGGGCTGCTCAGCTCTCTAGAGAAAAGGCACTGTTCTCTGCTTCATTACATTCATTAAATTTTATTACAGACCTTAAGTGTCTGTAGGAATGCCAGGGAATCAATACGGCTCTGTTTCCTCTGCAAGAGTCATTTTCTGAGCTGTAGTGCACTCCACAGTACCACAGACCTAGTCCCAAAAGGGTAAGATTAAGGGTACTTAATCCAACAACTCTTTATCTTTGTTGCTCCCCACTAATCAAGAGGGCCACATTCACTCTCAGGTTAAAGACTGCGTTAAAAGAGAATTTCTTTGGAAATCCAGCAATTGCAGCGAATCGATTTCACCTGCCCTTCCAGAATTGTGGGCTTTGCCTTGGCAGGGGCATCCTTCAACCCTGGCACAATTCCTTCTACCTGTCTTCCTCGCCTCCAGCCTCCCCTCTCATGGCAAAGCTCTTGGTTTCTGTGATGAATAGTGCTGCTCACAGGCCCGAGCTCCCCTGCCTGTCTAATAAGCAGCCACTTAGTGCTGCTGACAAGAGCTGCCCGCGGCGGTCGGCGGCTGACGCGCGGCCCTCGCCGCCTCTCCGGGTGACCGCAGCGGCGAATACAGATGAGGGGAGCGAGTCCTTGCTGTGAAAGGGATTTGCTGCAGCCTGTATTCATGTGGCCAGAGAAGAGAGCACTTAGGAGAGGGTGCTCTTTGGGGTGAAGTGATGGGACTCTGTGGATCTGAGTGCCAGGAGGTAAAAGGGCTAAACAAATGAGGCGGTGTGGATTTGAATGTGTAACCACCTAACATGTGAGACTCGGTGGTCTGTTTAGGAAATTGGTACAGAGGGGTTGGAATCAGTTTTCTGGGCTGTAAGTATATGAGGGTGTGAGTTTGGATAAAGATTCTGGGGCAAGCACTGGAATGAATTCAAGAGTTGTTTTCTTGGCGCAGCTGACATGGTGTCTGTGGAAGTGAACCTTGGAAAATACAACACTACAAGTTCCTGGCATTCCTACAAATGTAGGTTCTAGGTGGCTGTAATGATCAATTATGACCTTTACAAGTAAATCTCCATACTCACTCATAGAACTGCTGATGATACTGGTCAGCTGCTGTATGAGAAAGGGGAGCTGGAAAGCAGTGTTCCTCTCTGACGGAATAGCTTTTATTGATACTTTGATGCCATTGGATTATTTCCATCTGGTTGAATACTTGTTGTGGAGGAAAAAAATCTTTCAATCTTCATACAATCTTCACAGTGTTGAACACACAAAGATGTGTTCAACACTGCTGCTTTTTTGGCTCATACACTAATTCCCTTATTCTTTCAGACTGATCCTATCGTGTTGGATGTGCTTGGATTTTCTTTTCCCAATACATTTTCTCTCTCCTCTCTAAGCTGTTTCCTCTCTACTTACCCTGCTGTAAAACTTTATTGTTCCCTTTGGTTGTGATTGACTGTCTTGCAGCAAGGTGATTTACAACACTTCACAATGAGCATGTTATATAAAAATCAATTCTGTATTCTGTTCTGTGGTTTGGGTTGGGTGGGTTTTCTTTGGTTTGGTTCCAACTTTCCATTCTTCCTTCACCTTCTAACCTGTTTTGTTGTACTAAAATAAAAACTAGTGTGAGTGCATATTATCCACTACAGATAAGTTCTTGTGCACTTTCTTGTGGACTCTAGCAAACTATTCATTTGTTCTGTATAGTATGGATTGATTTTGTTCTTGTCTCCCAGATTTTTTACTTGACTGGGGATCAATCTAATCTCTACCTTTTCTTGTAGTCTGTTCAGTTTTTCTTCAGTTCTTTGATTAGATCTGACTGGGGCATTGTTCTACAGTGACACGCTGTAATTTCATACTCTCTTGTTTTTGTGGTTTTTTTTCCCCTCCTGAAATACAGAATAATATTCTGTGAGGTCTTTACAAGTGGCTACCATGCTGTGAGCCAATAATTCAGCTGAAAATAAGAATGCCCCAGAGCTTCCTTAATGCATATTAATGCATATTTTAACCAACACAAGGTCTCATGACATATCAGGAATTCACTAGAATGTCATCATCTTTACCTTAGATTTTTTTTGTTCTTGTTGGTTGGAGAGATTGGCATGTAAATATTTTGAAGTCGCCTGAAAGCACTTTTCCTCTGTGATATTACCAAAGAATGCACTTTGTGTTACCGTGCAGTAACTGGAAGTAGTTGGGACTGCTATGCCAGATTGCACAGGCTCTTTAAAGACTGTGCTGAGTAGTTGAAATGCACAGGGTCTTATCCTTTACCTGGCTGTGCAGTTTCAGGGAATGGGGACAATCACAATGCCTGTATTTTACTTAATGCCCTGCACCATTCATTGCAGAGCTTTTCTGAGCAGCTCTCCAATAGCTCAGGGCAACTAGAGCAGAAATATGTTTTCTCTTCCATTGGCCATGCCTAGATTTCAGGTGGCAAAACAGCAGATAACAGTACAGGTCATTGTAGATTATCTTCCCATCTTTGTTTTTTGATTATATACAAAGCTTTGTCAGAATGTCTTTGGGTTTGTTTGCACTGTGTTTAAACCAGTGGGGTTTTATTCTTGGTTGGTCCTCAAGGATCACTGTAATGATCCTGGTAATTAGGAATAGTAAGATCGAAAAGCTAAGCCTCATCAAAAGCCAGTTAAAAGAATTGGAAAGAATCTGACTTAATTGGATTTACAGCAGGCCCTTCTCCAAGACTGCCTATCCACTAAATATGAAGTGGTAGGGAATAGCACTTATAGGTAATTTTGTTATTTTCTCTCTTCTTTTTTGTTCTGTTCAACCATTTGCAATTGGCTACTTGTCTCAACTGAGTGTTTTGTCATTGCCACTTCCTTTCAGTAAGATTTATAAACCACACACAGACTTGCAGGAGGGGTTCTGCTTTTCTTTTCCCTCCTGCTGAAACTCTGCAAGTAAAGATAATGTAAACCACTATGTTCTCCATCCTTTACATGGCCCTTCCAAAGTGCATAGTGAATATTTCAGAGACAATTGTTTTATTTAATTTGATTTTTTCATATATTCTAGAACTACTCGAACTAGTACATTAAGGTTTTGGTGCTGCAAATCAGTTGAACTGGTTGTGTGCTTGCATACTCCTGTAGAACCCAGAGCTGTCAGGACTGGTGAGAGAGCATCTCCCCTGCCTGCAGGAAAGAAGGATTCTGTTTCTTGCACTGGAGCCTCAAGGAATTTATTCTGGGGTCTACTGTTGCACCACTGAATTAAAGCATTTTTCTTCAAATGCTTCAGTGGGTGCACCATTATGTATCACTTTTAGATTTTGTTTTCCTGCACTTTGGAAATCACGCTTTCCAGTGCTTCCCATTTTCACAGTGTAGTCTCCTCCTAAATAGTGGAAAAGGGCATGAGTGAACATTTGGTGTACTTTACCAACTCTTTAAGACCTTATGATCACATTTTAAATGAGGCAGATTACACTTTAATACCAGGCATTTACTTGAATAGGATTATTACAGGAGTAGGCTCATTTCATGGAGATACACGTTTTGATGATTCCAGTGGGATGACATTTTTGTCTGCTGTGACAGTTTTGCTTACAAAATTGTATTCCTAATGTCTTTGTCATCAAAATTCAGCTAAGGAGTTGTCAGAAATTTGTAAGGCAGAAAGATCCAGTTGCTCTGAGAGCACTATATTTAGCTGTGCATTAATGCATGTAATGAATGAAGACTTGTTTGTATCCATGAAGAAGCAGAGATGCTTCAGAGACGTGCATGGAACAAGCATATGGAATTGCTTGTTGAAAGTTAAGTCCTGCTATTTTCAATAGCTCATGCAATAAATTACCTGACAGTATAAAGCAGATTTTTTTGATCCTCCAAAAGCATGCTATGTATCTTAGATATGAGAGTGGATAAAGAGAGCTCCAAGTGGACATTTTCCACACAAAACCAGAGACTGGGAAGTTTCTATTGCTGATAGCAAGTTGACTCTTCTCATCAACATTTTTCTTTATCAGAGGAAAGACATATTTCCAATGTTTCATGTTCTGGCTTTGTGTGGATGGGTGTGGTGGATGTATGTGCAGTCTCTGTGTGTTTGAATTGTCATCACTGACTGGATCCTAGAGCACAGGAAACTGAAAAGTCCTTGAATTAGAGTGAGCAGTACTTAACAAGGACTAAAATATTGGTTTCTTATCATTGTTCTCATCCTAAATCCAAAACACAGCACTGTACCAGCTACTATGAATACAAGTAACTCTATCCCAGTCAAAACAAGGACATGGCTGAATGAAAACAGAACTCTCTAGAAATTTATTCATTAGGTCACCCAAGATCTGCTTCACCTTAGTGTCTGCAGAAAGAGCATCCCTAACAGAAATGGGGAAAAAAAGCCTTCTAAGTTTTTGGAATAGCAGATTCAACAGCATTGATTTGTAGGAAGTGATACTCAACCCTGGAAGGCACTGCCCAAGAGGAAGGTTGTGCCAGGGCAGTGTAAAGCACTGTCCAGTACTTCAGAAAGAGGTTGGAGGACCAAGATTGTTTTCATATGAAGACAGCAAACTTCATCTAACTGCTTTAAGAAAATAAATTATGTTCATTTCAGAGACTTATTGGTGGAATCTAATTAAAGTACTGCAGAAAAGGAACTAAAAAATTCCCCATAAGTGGATTTGTTTGCTGGCAATTTGATATGAAATCAGGGGACTAGGAACAGATGATTAGCCTTTTAATTTTATTTAAATAGGGTTGTGTTTTTTTGGTTTTTTTTTTTTTTTCAA
>VZRH01007072.1:394603-435120 GCA_013397555.1 Urocynchramus pylzowi | reverse complement strand
AAAAAAAAAAAAGAGAGATGAGAAGTGTGTGCTTGTGTCTGATGGTATGCCAGAGGGAAGAGCTTCAGCCCAGAGGCATCTTGAGAAGGCAGAAGACAGTCCCAGGGGGAGCCCTTAACAAGCAATGCAAAATTCAGCTTTCTTGGGAGGTTAACTCTGGTACAGGCTGGGAACCAAGTGTCTGAGTAGCTATGCTGCTGTGAGGGCCTTGCAAGCTGTGAGGGATATTAAGCTGAATGTTGGCCATCATGTGACCTAAATGTGAATAAGTGAACCAAATGCTGGGCTGCATTTGAAGGACTGTGGCTACCAGATTCAATGGAAAATGTCCCTCTCCGTTCGAGACTGGTGATGCTTTGCCTGGCATGCTGGGTCTAGTTTTTGGTCTCTTTTAAAAAAGAAGGATGTTAAGATAGTGAAGCAAGACCCACAGAGACCTGCTGCGATCGGTAGGGGCTGAGCACATGAATTGTGGGCAGAGTTTGAGAGGAATGGGTTTGTGTACTCTGCTGAGGTCAAGCAGAACACTAATCAAATAATCACCCACAACTACTTAAAGGAAGTAAGAAAAATGCCAGAGCCAAACCCTTCCCAGTAACTGCAGGTGGTGGGTCAAGGGTGCAGTGGCCAGAAGTGGCAGCTTGGAAGCTTCAGCTACTTAAGACAAAAAATTTGTTTGGTACTGCAGCTCTGTAATAGTGCTGTAGTAGTACCAAAGTGCAGTTTGGTACAGAGCTCTGGGGATCATGTATCTCCATTCTTGGACATTTTCAAGACCAAGACAGAGCAAGCCATGGCTGAGGTGATCTCGTGTTGGCAGTAGTCCTTCTTGGAAAATGACATTGGCCTGGAGACCTGCTGAGTGCCAGCCAGCACCTCTGCAGGCTGGGCAGCCCCCAGTTCCAGGACAGCCCCTAATCTAGAGAGCTGTGGTGGGGTGGGGAGCAGTGTCACTGGGGTCATGCTCAGCTTGGGCCCAGAGCACTGAACTACTCAGGGTGAGTCATGGATTCAGCTGGTAAAAGGATGAAGGTTTCTTGACATTTCCCTTGTTTTTTTGACACGAGCCATGCTTGTTGCTGCCTCTGGATGAGACTTCATTAAAAAACACTCAGCTAAAAATAGACTGTACTGATCTAGAGTTCCCTAATTCATCTGAGAGTGTGCCCTGCTTCCACTTCTTGCCATCAGTTGTCCTTTTGCTTTTAATTAAATTTGGGGTTTATATTTTTAAATATTTTTTTCTCTCCCTTGCTGCCTCCCCCAAGAATTTAATGTCTGTACCAGAGGGCTGAGTTTCTTCTGGGCTTTAAAAAGCACAAAGTTATTAACTGATATGTAGTGTTTTCCACTGGCTATGATAAACTGTGGTTTCTGTTATTCAATCTCTAAAGTCTTCTGGACTTCAGTGCTTCTTGAAACTTCCAAGAGACTGTCTGGTTCAGTGATAGAGTTTAGAGAGTGCCTTGCCTTGCTTTAGTGTGGCTGTGCTCAAGTTAATGGTGCTTGTGACCAGCAATTTTAGCTGAAGCAAAAATCAGTTTTTCTGGTTATCCTGGCTGGTTCTCAGTTGGTTAGATTACTAATGTACTGTGAGAAAAATTGTATCTTTAACAAAAATAAATAGGACCTTATTCTCTGCTTGGTTAAACTGCCACAGCGTGGTTGAATTCAGTGAGGTCATGATGGTACAAATCACATCATCCTTTTAGGTCTTTTTAGCTCTGTGTTGCATGTTGGATGGCATGGTGGGGAACAGATAAAATACCTTTATTATTGTGGAGCAGTTACTAGAGTCCGTCAGGCGGAACAATTTGCTGCATTGTTATAAGTTGGATTAAAAATTGTTAAGAGAAACACTGGTAAGTGCTAATAAAAAGAATCTTGGTATGACTTAGGTCTGTTGTTTTCCATTAAGTTTCTCTATTTTCTTAATAAATAGTTTGTATTGTTTGATATCTGGAAGAGTATTATTTGCCAGTTCCATTAAGTATTTGGAAGAAGTGATAAGGAAAACAGAAGTTCTGAGGTCCATTCAATAGTTAGGAAGATAAAGAAATACTTTAAAGAAACTTGGAAGGGTGAATAGGAGTAAGAATGAGAAAGAAATTAATCATGGCAAAATCCAAGTGAATATGTTTAACAAAATAATTTGCACTGATGTTTGAAGGAAATGAGTAATTTCAGAAGTGGTAATCAGGATAAATCAATTGGTACATGAGTACAGCATGGTATGGCAATAGAAAGCACAAGGAGCAGTGCAGGCAAGTTTTGTTGAATAAATAATGATAATTTTGTTATTTATAACTACAAATATATTATTTTTTTATTTATGATAATTGGTTTGTTGAATAAGTACTAATAAATAATCCCACAATAAAGTGGTCAGGACTTCTCCTTTATCTGCCTTTCAAGTAAGATCTATCAAATCTGGTGCTGAACTCTCTGATATCACTGGGCTTTCATATACTGCATGTAAAATTATTGGAGAGGAACTGGAGGGTCTGAAAAAACATTTTAGTTGTGAGCAGCATGGTTTAAGAATCTGGTAGAATATGGTGAAGGAAAACATTAAGGGTAAAATTAAGGGTAAAATTAGAGAAGAGGGAAAGGAATTCTTTAGGCATAAATGAATGAGTTTTAGAAAGCATCGAGTTACTGGGGAAAAAAATCTCCTTTTCATCTGCAGAAGTCTTGGTGGTGCCATCATGGTAAAAAAAGGTTGGATGACTGAGAGGTAAAGTGTCTTTAACAATTCTGCAGTGCCTGGGGAGTCACTTAAGGTGAATTAAATAGTTTGTGCAAAGTGAGTTCAATGGCAAAGTTCAAAATGAAGGCAGTAGTTAAGCCTCAGAGAAGAGTAAACAAATGTAAGATGTGTACTTTGCCATCTACACATAAGAAATAGTTCCAAATTGAGTCTTTGTTTCTGACTTTTGACTTGGGGGCACTGGGTCTTGCCTTTCCATGAAGAGGCAAAAATAATTGCAGATCATTTTCCAGTCTGGAACACTGTGACCTACCTTCTATAGATTTGGTAACTTAAAATAACTCCCAGCTCATTACATGCACTTTAGTGCTGTCCAAGCCTGAGAACACTTCTTGGTCTCCACAAACTCCAAAGAGGTACTTGGTGCTGCATTAAAAACATCACATTGGCACTTGGCATTTATCCCGAGTTCTCGTGAATTTTCACACACTGAAAACCGTCTAGGAGATGTCAGTCTACTAAAAGTATAAATATTTTCTACTGAAACCAGATGATGTATTACAGCTTTGCTTCACATGAAGTCTTCTTCTACATTCTCTACGTAGTGTGGTTCAGAATGACTTTGAAAAGGGCTAAGAGAATTAACCACCTATCTTCATGGTTTCTGCATTTAATCTTTCAGTTTATAATATTAATCATTAAGTTCCTTGCACATACAGATGTACAGTTTTCTGCTCTGTCAGACAAAAAGTATATGTAAGAAGCCTGAAGTTTAGAGTCATAATTGAGGCACTGTATATAAATGATTTTATTTCACATGTTGCACTTCATTCTGCCTTATGCCTGTGAGATTTTTGTATTGCTATTTTTTATTTGTCCACCCAACTTTTCAGAAATTGTTTTGTCATTTTATTCAGCATTTGTCATTTTCATTTCAGCACATTTCATAATCTTTCCTATTTAGGGAGCCAGATCTGTGTCCAACTGAATTCTGTGTGAGGCACTGAATGACTCCAGCAGAATCCAGCTTAAAGAATGGAGGCAACCTCAGGGCCTCCATCAGCACAAATGACATTCCCTTGCCAAAATAGTTGCACTGCCACTCTGAGACTGATTGTTTGAGGAAGAAGTGCTCTCAGCTGCCTTGGACTGCAGAAGAACAGTGTAAGATAATCAGTTACAGAATTGCAGCTGGATTCAGAAGGATCTCTGGTGACTGTGTAAGTGAGCTGAAAGCAGGTCTTAGTAGATGAGGTTATTCCTACGCTTGTCCAGTCAAGTTTTAAGTATCTTCAAAGATGGAGCTCAGGCTCTCTGTGGGCCTCTTATGGTGTTGACCACTCTCCAACAAATTAATTTGTCTTTATTCTGTAAATACATGACTGCAAAATAATGTCTTGTGCAGAGGAAAAGCTTGGTCTCAGGCATTTGAAAATCTAATGAAAACAGAATGACTTTCTTGCTCTTATCATCCCTGCTGTAAAGCAGTAGTAACAAGCTGGCTGTGAGGCAGAGGGAAATGTCACAATATTCGCAGTATCTTCACTAATTCATTGCTGCAAAATGGTCTTTTTGTTCCATCACCATTTATCTGGATGAAGGAGTTGAGAAAAGGTCTTGGATTTTTACAGTCAATATATTTTTCCCATCCATTCTACAGAATCACATAAGGGTTTAGAGAGGAGGAGAAAGCTCTTGCAGCTTATACCTGTTGAGACAGAATCAGCAAAACCAAAGTATTCTCCACACTATGAGAACCTTCCCCATGGTTATGGGCAAATCACTTGAATTTGATGTCTTAACCTTATCATGGATGTCACACTGCTTGGAGTTAATTTGAAGCAGTTTTTGTTGTCTTTGTATCTACTGATGTAAAAAAGAAACAGTGGACCATCTAATCTGATCGCCTGTATATCCTATCTTGAAGAATTTCACCAAAAAACTCATGCTTCTGTAAGTTAGCTGTGAAGTGCCTGAGGCAACAAGGTGAGAGGCCTTCTAGGTGTCTTGCATTTGCAGTTCCTCAGTGGCCCACAGGAACAGGGGGGGCCTGATCTAATGCTCTCAGTCACTTGCATTTTTTTATTGTTCTTGTTCAGCCATTTCAGCAACTCACTTTCTCCTTCCTTTGCAGACTCTCGGGCAAATCCTGAAGTCTGGCTTTTGCTTACATCTCCACTTTACATTAAATGGCCTTTCTTTTTACACAACTTAAAAAAGATCTGCTTGCAAACCTGTTTAATTATATTACTTGTTAAGCCTGATTAATGGTATCTTTAGCTTGTGGAATTATTTGGTTTTTGGTCTCATGTACATGACTTCATTAACATTCACCATTTTGTCTGAAAAGTGTTAAGCCTGCATTATTATGGAGAAGGATCCAGTGTTGATTTTATGTGTAATCCTGCACCATACAAAATGTTCCTGGTAAGATGGAGACTTGAAACCCACAGCCAGAGATGAGAGAGAGAAAGACTGAGGATGAACCTTATCAATACTGAAAAGCAGTGCTTAGAGGCCAGGTTTCTTCCTGAGGGAAAGGAACCGTGTGGGTAAAAAAATAAAAATCTTTAATTTGAGCCAAATAACAAAAACAAGCAAAAATCCTTGATCTATTATCTCTGTTCTCTATATATGCTTTCTCTCTATTTTGTTTCTAGGATTTCCCTACTGCCCTTACTGTTCTGCAAGATTCTTTTTTTCCTGAGATTTGCATTTAGAATTAAATTTTCCTTCCTTCTCCCATGTGCATGCAGGAAAGCAAACATTTTTGTTGCTATAGCTGGTGATATCTGCTCATCAGTAGGATGTGAAAGGCCTTTCATATTTGGTTTGCTATTTTTTGTTTCCCCTGCTACCTCTCCTCTGCGAATGTCAGATTTTCAGCTGCCAGAGCGAGCTGGTGGAAGGGAGTCTGCTTGAGGGAATTGTGACGTGGATTAGGATTGAATTCTGCATGCTAAAAACTATCCTGCTAAAAACCCTGGAAAAAATCACTCCAGGTCATTTCCAGTGCTGGAGTCCCTTCCCTTCTCTACTGCCAAGAGTAGCACTGGAGGAGATGGCACAGTCAATAAATGTGTTCTCCAACTCAAAGAGGATTTTGAAATTTTGTTTCTGTTCTGGAAAATAGCTGTGTAAAAGGTACATGACTGTATTTCTTGGACTGTGTTGCTTGTGGCATCAGAATTTGAGGTGCTCAATACAAAGAGGCATTCTTTTCTTATACATCTTAGGAGACTAATGTAGCAAAATGAGAGTGTTGTCCTCATGGAATTTTCTTGTAGTACTTGCAGTATTAGCTATTTTTCATAAAATCCTAACTTTTACTTGTTAATATTTCAGAATATTAGTTTTTATTTTTTTCTGTGAGCACATTTTAACTTTATTTTCAAGAGGAAAAGGTATCACTCAAATGTCACACTTTTTAGAGTCTCTCAAAAGTTCTGGAATATTCAGACTCCCAATATTCCACAAAAGAAATGCATCCTGAATTTTAATTCAGCCTCACAGTTTTAGGAGTTTGATTCCTGATTTCTCTACGTATAAAACAAAAAGTATTTAATTGAGCTGGATTTTATTCCTTTTGTACCTACAGCAGACTAGAAATTGAGGGAGCTGACTTAACCAAAGTCAGTTATAAATCAGAAGAGACTGTAGGAGGTGGTGAGGTTGCCCAAAGATCATTTCAGGTATAATGGGAAGTCAGGGCTGTCTTGTTACCACTTTGGGTCAGCTACATGATTGATAATGTGAAGGATGATTGGAAGGTGCTGTATATTCTTAAACCTTCAAGAAAAAAATGTCCAATCTTCCAGAATCAATTACCAGCTGTCCTCTTGATTAAGAGAAGTTGAGACAAGTGGGGATAATGTTGTGTCACTTTTGCGACATCGTATTTTTTGACACAGTAGCAGGATGACAAATCCCCGTGGTCAGTTCCATCTTCAGCTGTAACCTGCTCCAGGCAGGGTGATGGTTGGAGTCAGGAGACAATAAATTCAAGGAAGCCCTTAGCTGACACTGAACTTTAACATGAATAAATATTTTAAGCAGAGGACCTGGGTCTGCAGTGAAGTGACCAGATGCTTTGCTGCGTGTTTGTACATACTGGTTTTATCTTTCTGTAGCCACCTTGCATAGAATAATATAATTCTTGGCCTGCTTGTTTTCTTTTACTATGTGATCCCTGGCTTAGACTCAACTGTTTCAGAGATTTGTTTGATCTCCACTACAGTGGTTGGGATCCTTGAAAGTCATTAGGACAAATTCATCTCTTGGATTACCCACATGCCTTGTTGCTTTTGTCCTGCCTTGACTAACAAGTTTTGACAAGTAAATTATCAGATCAATAGCCCTTGTCAGACAAGGCTGATGGAGAAAACGGGAAGCAGCTTCAAAGCACAAATGGTTTATTGTCTCAAGAAACATAGCAGATCTTCAGGGATGTTGAACCCAATTATCCATATCCTCCTTGGATAATGCTAAGCTGTTTCAAGCTAATTACCCAGAGTTTACACCAATCTGGATATGAATTTCATCTGGTTCTAATGAACTTTTATTCTTTGCTGTGCTCATCTCAACTGAAGTGAATTTCACTTTTGAGTTAATGTTGGTTTTGTTTTAATTACATTGCAGCAGACTAATTGGATGGCTCGGGACTAGATGCTTAATAACTTGATATTGCATATTATTAGTGCTGTCATTTAATATTAGAGGATGAAAGAAAGTTATTACTAAGTACAGAGGTTTTGGAGCTTATTCTTCCAGGAGAAGCATCCTGGATTTTTCCACTACTTGGTGATAGAGCTCTTAGTAAGGTCTATAAAAAGATTTCCATTGATTTGAACGAAGCTTTTATAGATGCTGATTTAGGTCTCAATTTGGAAAAGTACTTTAGCAGGTGAATAAATAAGTTTTCCTATCAACATAACTTAAGTACATGTTCAAAAAAAAAGCACTGAAGCATGAATCAAGACTTAAAGGGGTAATTTATTTAGAAATGCTTACCTTCCAACTTACCAGAAGAAAATACTAAGTCATGTTAAGGGTCGGCTAACCTGTCTCTTTTAATTTTTACCTTATAGTCATGACTGATTTATCTTTCATATTTTTGCTTTGAGAAATTAGGGAGAAAATTCAAAACTTATTTCCAGTCTGTCTGCTTCTTCATTCACTAACAGCTTGTATTTTTCAAATCTACTTCTGTTCTCCCTTACTTCTTTTAATGTTGGTTGAGTGGCATTTGATCTGTCTAAACTGAGTGGGAGTATTAATGCTTAATTCACTAATTAAGAGATTTGTACTCACCAACTTCAGAGGGATGGCTCGTGTTACGCAGCTTGATGTGAGATCACAATCAGGTCTTTGGGCTACTGGGCCTCTGTTTGAGCTCAGTCTCGCATTTCTCAGAGCCCTGGCAGTGAAGTTGACCTTTGAGAACTACTGGGGAAGTCAGTGGGACTGTTCATCTTCAACAAATTTAACATGCAGAGATGTTTTTAAATGTGGTATTGTCTTAACAGAACAGGACTATATTCAGTGCCTGATTTTTGCAACTTCCAGATAATTTCATGTCTTCTAATGGTATTCCAGTGTTTACTGCCTCTGGCAAAGCACATAATTATGTTCCTAACTGTTCCAGTTGCTACTTCAGCATCGCTGTGCAAAGTGCAGATGGTCTGAAGGGAAGGAAGCAAGTGAGAAGACTAAGAGTTGCACATTGCTATGCTCTCATCTTTGTTTCTTTAAATTTTAGGTGGAACTTTCATGGTTTAAATGTAAGTTCTTATAATAAATCCTTTTTATTAGTAATTTTGTTTTAAACTCGCTTAGGTTTTGGAATGACTGCATTACTAACAGTCATTAAGCTATTGTTGGAAAAAAGACAATAAAAAAATTGCTCTATTGCTTTGCTTTCTGCACTTCTCTTAGTCTAAGATAATAAAACCTAATGGGTCAGTTATGATTTTTGAGACTCACTAGATCAGCACAGTGCAATTTATTTAGAGTTCTGGAAATAGATTGTATTTTGAAAAAAAAAGTCTATTCTCATCTGGAGGAAAAAAAGTAATATTTTTATCATGTGAACTTTAATAACCTTTCTCTTAAATTCCCATCTGCAGCTCAAAACTTACAATGCATGTTGAAACATGAAGATACAGTTAAGTGGAACTTCAAGTCCTTCTATACTTCTCAGTTTGATGGAGTGTACATTTTGCCAAGGCTGATAATAAGCTTATGTTGCAGTTTTTTAACTGAGGGTGATGAGCAAAGGCTCAGCTTATTTGGGGAGTCAAACATTCCAGTCTCTAGCTAGAAAACAATGAGACTTTAAACAGAGATCTGAATGCTTTTGTTCTTATTGTTGCAGGTGTAAAGTCTTTTTTAGCTGTTCTTTGAAACCATCAACTATGAGTAATTTTTATTGTTAGCAGACACTCTGCTGTTACCTATGGTTCCAGGAGCTGGAACTGCAAGAGAAACATGAAACAGATTGCAGATAATAATCTGAGTTTTTGACAATCTAATTGCAGTTAATAATGCTGATAAGCTACAAGTCTTACAAATTATTAGAAACAGTGGAATTTGTAGTTTTACGCAGATAGTGCTATGCCAGCCATACATCATCTCTTCACTGGAGTGACTTCATTACATATGACTCTGTTGCTCTTATATTGTTTTCTGCTAGCCATGTCATCTGTACCTAAGAGAGAATCTGAATCTGTATTTTTAGACTTCCTTGAAATTGTTATTGTTTGGATGCAGTAACACAATGGGAATGTGAATAAAATATCATGCAGACCCCTGCATTTTCAAGTTTAGGTGCAATTAGAGTAAGAAAGATTTGCATGTAGTGCCACAGGGCTGTGACTGAATAGCAGATAGCTATTTAAATGTTCTGAAGAAAAAAAATTAAAAATCTCACAGGCATAAGCTAACTAGTTTAAATGAGATAAAATGCTGCACTGCAGAGTTATTTCAAATAGGAGGAAATATGGAATGCAATAACACACCTCCAGAATGTTCTCTCTTAGAGATTCTTGGCAGGTAGCACACTGAATAGAATGCAAATAGATCTGGTTTTAATAGTAATCAATAGATTATTGTGTGGTTGTAGAACAGATTTACTGTTTGGATCACACATGGTGATTCTGGACTACATACCTATTGCTCTTCTTCTGCAAAGTCCCACTTCAGTGGGAAGCCACAAGATCTGCACACAAATGTGTGTTGAAGTCACACCCAACATACAGCTCAACATGTGGATATATTTCAAACAGTGTTTTTTTACCAGTGTCTCCTCGATTGTAGCTAATGTTGGAAAATCCTTGCTTTTTGAAATGATCCAAATTACTGGACATTAATCCCAGCCCTGTATGAAAGCAATGTTGATCTGTGAGCTGCAGTGGAAACACTGTTGTGCCAGCAGAGGCTGTGTCCCACATGAGGTCTCAGGAAGGCCAGGATGTGTGTGCCTGTGCCTTTTGCTCCGAGTGTGCCAGCGCTGGGAACGTGCAGGTGGCAGAGACCTGAACACATTTCCCTGAATTGTCATTTTGTAGGTGATGTCTTTGGTGAAGGCAGGCAAAGAGCGAGTTTGGTTAGCATTCATATGTATGCAGCTATATGGCTGCACAGTAAGGATGAAAGAGGAATTAGGTAGAAGATAAAATAATTAGGAAATTCTATATCCAACAAAGCACAGGAAATACATGGCAATCAAGTACTGAGACCTCGTTTTAATTTTCTGAGTCCCCAGGCCAGTTCTTTTTAACCACAAAATGATATTAATGTCTACTTTTTTACAAAACATCTAGTTTTTTACTAGTTAGACAATATCAGAAATTACTCTTGTGAGGTACATTGAAGCATGAGTAATAGTGAAGCCTCTAAGACCTTTTTTAATATGTCTTTCTAAGCATAATAGGAGCAAGTGTAATTTTCCAAGAAATTGTATATTCACTGCTGTTCCTTTACTTTTCTTTCAACTGTTATTACTACTGAATTGAGGGACATCAAGCCTGTTCTCTACCTTTTTTTCTTTTTACATTATAAAGCAGCAATAGTGATAAAATATGTGCACTAGTATGAAAAAACACCCCAATGTTTAAAACGGCCAGCAAGGAATCATAAACTGGAATGCAAGTTTTGTATTTCTGAGAAAGCAGCTATTGTAAATTAAGTCAGGTTTATTTATGAGACTTATTAATTTGAAATATAGACTCGGTCAGTGTATTGTGGTTTTCACAGACGGCTACTCTCTTAAGAGACAGGATAATTATGGTCATAAATATTGTGTGTAATCCTGATGGTTAAAAAGGGGAGGAAAGGTTAGAAAGGAAAGGCTGTGAAAGGATTTTGAGGGGGCGTGCTGTTGCCAGCAGGGGTTTAACACTTTGTTTGGAAACCTGATTAGCGATATGAATGCAAAAAAATCTGCATCACCAGCAATTCTTTACTACAGATTTCTGCTTACTAAGTGTTTGGGGGAGAAAATGCTGTTTGAAATGGGTCTGCCTCAAAGGCAGGCAAGGTATGTTGTTCTTCGGAGGCTCCCAGTGGAGACTGGCGGAGCCCTGGCGGGGATCGCCCAGCGGGAGCCTGAGGGGCACTGTGTGCTCCTTGAGGGGCCACAGCAAGCACTGGCTGAGGCCTGGTGCCCTGCAAATGTAATACAGTTTTCAGAGAAGCAGACAAGTTTGTTCAGACCTGGCTGAAGGCAGTAAGGAGAATTAGTGAGCCCCTAATCCAATAACTTCAGTTCTGGTCCTGCTGCTGCGCTTCTTGCTGGCTCTAAACAGGCCACTCTCAGTCTGTGTGCAAAACACGGAGGGAAGCTTTGGAATAACTCCCTGTCACATGCTGTAGATGCCTTTCAGAGCAAAGGTGTTCACCTGCACACAAGGCATTTTGGTGGGCACAGGGCACCAGGAGGCCCTGATGACCCTGCCCAGCCCCCTGCTGCAGTGGGAGCACCACAATCCACCTTTGCTGTGCTCAATAAATGTCATACTCGAGAAACAGGTGAGAATGAAGCTTGGCAGGAGTTCCTGTCTGTGGGTGCATATGTATAGTTGTACCCCTGAGCTGTGACCTTTCTGTGATCTCCAGGTATTGGAGATAGCTGTTGTGTTCAGCTGTTGCCTCAGGTACCTGTCAGCAATCAGTGTCGCTGTTGCAGCATCAAAAGTGCTCATTGCTGAAAGCCTCCCTTTGTGGCTGGCATGTTGTTTACCCTACTGCCTGCTACACAACAGCACAGATGTTTTCAGAAGATGCATTTTTCCAAGTGTTTGTCAGAAAAGACCATGTGCTGGGAAGGAGTGGGAGCTACAAATACATCAGAATAAACCTATGCAGGAGAAAGGGCATTGTAAAATAGAAGTCTTTCTATGAGAAGGTAGTCACACAGGAGGTGCTGTAAATCTGACTTGTAAAAAAGAAAAGAAAGGGAAATTTTAGCAGCCCTTGAAGCTCACTACAGTAATGCTGCCTCTTCCAGACAGAGGTTGTTTTTTCCCTTGCTCTGCTGGTGGGATGGCTTTAGTATAGTTGGACCATGATGATAAGATACTCCCCATGTGCTTTATCCTTGCATTAGTGCTACTTTTGGATGGGCATTTATTTGGCACTAAGTGAATGCTCCTTACAGTATGATTTATTTACACAGCATGTTACTTAAAAACTACCAAATAACCTTCAGGGGATGACAGAGACTTGCTGCTACTTTAGACTCAGGATTTGGTTTGAACTGGTAACCTGCAGGTGAGTGGCTCCTGTGTTTATCAGCCTTTTTCATGTCTTTTTCCTGGTTTTTCAAAAAGGTAGGGGAGAGTATGAGCCACTGTGGGCTCTTGCTAGTTGACTACATCCAGTTTCAGTTTGTTGCTTCTCCAGTCCTCTCATGGCCCCAGGAGAGCATTTCATGCCAGATGCTTTCTCTCAAAAGGAGCATTGGTCAGGGTGGCACAGCTAGGTCGTGATGCATGAGGAAATGGAGATAGGGGAGCTGTACTGGTTCTTGAGGTGCTTCCTGAGCAGAACCTGTCAACAGAAGCATGCAGTGAGGAACCTGCCCCACAGCCATTAAAATCCCAAAGGGGAAACAGCTTCAGTCAGAAGAAAAATCCTCCCTAACCAGCTGAGTGTGTGACAGGTTGTTAATGGCACTGTCCCCCGATGATGCAAACGTGTACAAAAGTGCAAACTGTAGCACAATAAATACTTCAGGGTGTAATCTGATTAACAGCTGGGATCAAGCTGAGCTTTCTCACACAGGTTGGTATTACCAGGGGCTGTTTGACATAAGAGAGTGCAGCAGTGGCTGACTCAGCATGCTGACAATGGTGTGGGTAGGATAGGGATGCAGGAATAAGGATGACTGAAGCTCATACACCTGATAGATGGAGGCAGAAAGATGGGTTAGTGGATGTGGCAGTCATGATGGCGTGATCTTGTTGGCTTTTTGCTCTGGCAGTTATTATAAATGTTAGCAAGGGAATTCTTGGAAAGAGGAGGTGGGTAGCAGATGCAAGGCCTGACTCATTAGCCTGAGCTTGCCTTGTGTTCTGCCAAATACACAAAACAATGGCAAAATCTGCTCAGCTTGCAAAGTTTGCCTATATGTTATACAGGTAGCAGATCCACGTGGAACTGAATGGGCCTGGAGTGCCCCTGTGATGGTATTTGTGTAATGGACTCTGAGGCCATCAGTTATCTTTGCTCTTTTTCACCTCCCTTTTCTGTACCTACCAAGGTGAGATTAAAATTCCATATCACTTCCAAAGCCACCCAGGAAAGCAATTTCAAGGTGAGGCACGACTTCATGAGGATAGAAAGCTTTACAGAACATGTGGCTAAACACTGCAAAACTGAAAGTTAGATGAGCATCTAAACAGCAGCTGTCCAAGCTTCACTGAAGGCATTCACATTTCAGAAATCTGAGGCTTTTATAGTAAAAAAAAATCATGGGAGAAGGGCAAAATACTGTCCTTACACACCACTTAGTTTTGCCTTTGAAATTAGAGGAGGGAATTAGCTGTGATTATAGCTAGGCAAAATTTTAAGTTTCCATCACAGTGGGAATGCCTGCATTTCAATATTTGATTTTATTTCAGGTTGGTACTAAAATGTAAAATAGGACATTTTAACATAGTGGGAATTCCAAAATTCTCCATTTGATTTTTCTTTAATTAAAATGAAATACTTTAACACTTTTCAGGTTGGAAATACTTAATTTCTATTATTGTTTGGCTCTGCAGTATTTAATTTTGAGCCTGTTTAGTATTTCAGCTACATACAAGATGAGGATTGTAGTTAAGACACATGATGTGTTTCCATTCTCCCTTTTGGGTTGGCCTGCTTTTCTGGACTGCATCTCCAGGGATTATTCAAAATTATGCAGTTTCTATAATATATCATACAGATCCCTCCGAGGAAGATCTGCATTGCATTATAGGAAATGTAATCTTCTGAGCCATTCAGTTTATGTTAGAAAATGTGGGCCCATACCTCAGTTCACAAAAATCAACATACTGTTAGGAAAATACAGTTTAGTAATTCCTTAATGCAAGTTCAAAGAAAGATTTTTGGTTAGATCACACTAAAAATTAAGCTACAAACACCTTTTGGGGTAAGGAACTCTGAATGAAGTATCTTAGCTGAAATTTCCTTTGATGATGATAGTAATAATGATTAGTGGTTTTCAGTGGTAAATACTGGGTTTGCAAAGTTGCATATTTGATTAGCAAGCTCTAGTATTCCTAAAATTCGTATTTCTACAAGTTTTGTTCACTGACTGAATGAATAAACCCAGAGGCCTTCCCTCTGGTGATGACTGTACAAATATACCAGTCAGATACTATGAAATTTTGCCACAGACATCCTGTAAGTGACTTTCTGCACTTTGCTATTGCCTTCCAAGATGTACATGTCACTAAAATTCAAACCAAACTGGTTTGGCTTACAACTGTCAAACCAAGGAAGACAAAAATCTAAAATACCTGCTGAACAGGGTACAGGGATAGTGAGGGTAGTGGTAACCTGCACTGGTCGAGGTTTTAAAGTAGTGAGTGCCCATGAGATTGGTTAGGGAGAAGTATGGAGAGAACAGCTGCCATCTGATTAGGTATCTGGTATTATCTAGCTCATGTTAGCCTTGTTAAGCAGCTTATCTTAGGTATTAGTGTAGTCAATCCAGTGAATGTATAAAGAGAAGCATTAGGAGATGTCTTAAAATTTTTTTCACTTCTTTCCTTTGTACTTTATTTTATTTTTTTTTTTAGTTCTTTTGTTTTGCCCGTGAGTTGTCTTTAAACAAGGCACTGGCTGACAGACACAGGGGATGGTGGATAAAATAATCCTAACAGCTTTTCAGAGTGGCATAAGCAATTGGGATGAGGTTTCCCTTAACTAACTGCAGTCCAGTATTCTTTGCTTCAAATTGTCTCTGAGTGTTGTGCTGACACCAGTTTTCAGATGAGATTAAAGAGGACTTTAATTTGAAATGAAACGTGGTTATCACTGCCTGTGTTGGCAGAGGATTTTCTTCTCATTCTGTTTTTTCTGTCTTTTAAAAGTGTAAGTCTGAGGAATTTCTTTCCACCACCGTTATGTCGCAGCTATGCTTGTACTTGTACGTGGTAACTTTTTCTCAAGGTTGTCCAAGGTTGCTGCTCTCACAAGACAAACAAAAACCTACTGCTTCCCTCTCTATGTTTTGGGAAGGATGAAGGATGCTTTGCAGGCTTCCTTATGTTAGGATAATAATAGGAAACAATAGTCTGTTAATGCAGGCTTTGCCATATTGAATTAGCTCATTGCCTCCTGTGGCGTATTAGCACACCGCCTGCAACAGCCATGGAGCTGCCTCAAGGTGACCCACAGCTCCTTCCAGTAATTTATCTAATCAACTGTGCAGTAATTTACTTAAGGTTGAAAAGGCAGAGGAGTTGCTTCATGACCTTTGTATCTGTCAGTTCATACTCCAAAGTGTGATATTTTTTTTTTACTACCTGTTTTATGTGAAGTTGCATAATGATAATGCTGGGTCCTTTTTAAAACTAATTCCCTGCACCCATCTTTAACAAATTCCAGCAATTTTGTATTCCATGAACTCCCTCTGTGTTGCCTTAAGAAGTCTGCCTTTGTATTGATTTTTAATTCACTGCCCTTTAGCTTTATTGATGAACCTAAATATTTCAAAATATAGAAATGCAGATTGTACCATCCAAGCATACATAAACCTTATGGCAGTGCCTGAGAGCACTCTTGTGTCAAATTTATTCAGACACAATAAACAAGTGTAACTCTCGTGACTACAAAGGCTGGGCCTGGCAATTGCATTAAAGTAATCTAAATGCATGAAAATGTTCTGAATAAAAGCCCTATTTAACTATTTCTTCACCTTCAAATTAGCAAAGTAATAATTTTCCAGACTTCCTTTAGATCCTAGATGCCACCACTCTTACAAGTGTCATTAATCAGCTAGTGTAGCTACCTGGGCAAATTTTTAGGCTCAGTTTATTAAAATAAGGGCAGTTCATGGATGGAAAAAAAAGATGGTATGATGATGAAATATAAATTAGAAATACAGACTCAAAGGCAATGTTTTTATACTTAATGAAGTATTTTGTACTTAATAGCCTACTTCATGGCGTACACTTACCAAAACTATAGTCTAGGCATATCTCAAATTGCATCTGGCAGGAGTTCTGTGAGCACCTCCATCAGAGAAATGCAACACCACCCAGTGCTGGTGGTGCCTCCCCCAAGGGCTCAGTGGCCACAGCTCCTGCCCAGGCTGCTGAAGTTCAGTTCTCTTCCAAATCTCAAGGGCTTTGGGTGTGCTAGTCCCTGTGCAGTGGTGTGGTGTGTCTAATGAGAAAGGGCTGTTAGAAACTCACCTTTAGGGTGCTGGTTGCTTCACCGCAACTTCAACACTCTGACTCCTAATAATTTTTCAACTGCACTTAACATTTCTCATTGATAAGGCTGCATCCTTTCTCAATGACATCTAGTCCCATTGTGAGGTGGGTGGGTGTCATGGTGAGTAGGTGAGCAGCAAATAGTAAGTGAACTCAGCAAGTGCCTAAGAACCAGAGGCCCTTAGGACTGTGTGTTAGATAACAGGATACACCATGTGTGCATGCTTGCAAAAAATGTATTCCTCACAGTGCAGAGGACTAATGCTGTGTGTTTATCTACTCTCTCCTCCCAAGCATAAAAACCTGCTAATGAGACAAAACAGTCTAATTTGGACACAACATGTAATCCTTTGCAAGAAGTTATGGGTACTGTCTCAGTACACTGCACCATCTGAGAAAAGAAAGACCTGGCTGCTGGCAGTAGTTTGTCTTGTAAGGAGTCATAGGCACTCGCTGGAGGGGGCAAAGCAAAACTGCATGGATTCAGAGATCTGATGTTCCCTCAGAAGTACAGCTCTTAAAAGTTGTTGTTCAGTTCTTCAAAAGCACAGAGAGGCCCTTTCTGGTGTAGATCTGCCTGATCAGGTCCTCTGTGGCCTGGCAGACAGGATATAAATGAGATTTTGCCCCCTTAATCAGTTCAGGATAATAAAAATGATAGGCTAGTCTGGACAGAAACAGAAGTTAGCCGGTGAAGAGTAATCACTGCCCAAGCTTTTACAGAGCCATTCTACTTAATCAAATGTTTTAAGAGTGTTATTGTGCCTCTTTAATCTCTCCTTACCCCCCTGTCTAAAGGGGAATGGCTGTGAACCTGTGTGTAAATACAGATGATGGGGCACTTAAAAACAAAAGTGGTGGGAGAGGAGAGAGTGGACATCTTGGTTCTGTATTGCTGAAGAAGGCAGTCACTTGAGGCTTGGGAAGTGCTGTGTTAACCCCAGCTCCTGGCTTTTCATTACCTTTGTGCCCTCCAATGTATTCATATTAAGTGAAAGTGGGAAACAAAGTCGGTAAGTGAAAGAATGCCTTTGTTACAAAGTGTGTCTCTGTCTTCTGGCTGCATTTCCCACAACCTTGCTACTCAAGTGTTTCATTAATATGAAAGCTTTGGCTTTGTAATTTTTGAGAGAGTGCAGACAGCTGCCAAAACCACAAGGAACTGGGCCTGGGCAGTTGTGCTGCATGTCTATTTCTGAGTTGCTCAGAGGCACCAGGCAGTCTCTGACATTGATGTAGAGTGGTGCATCCCTTAACACCTTCATTTTCACTTCAGACACGCTCCCACTCTCCCATTATGGCTGGCTCCAGCAGTTTTTGTTATGATCAGCATTAGCACCTCATTTCCTCCTGGCCTCTCCACCTCCCTTCAAGGCTCCATAAAATCCATCTCATGTCTGGTACCTGACAGATATTTCTGGGCACCTTGAAGCACTCAGTTGTGAGAGGAGAGCAAGGCTCAGGTGTGTCTGCCTCTGTAAACCAGCTAAGGGCAGCATTAACTCAATTTAAAACCTGTGAATGTGGTATCCCTCTGTCCCTCCCTCCAATTCTCTGTCTTCTTCAGTAATTTCTTATTTTTCTCTTACTGCAGATGGTTTTTACCTTGCTTATGGAGCCTCTTAAGAGGTTTCCTTAATGCAGTCAGCAGGTGGCTCAGTCTTTGCTGCAGAACTTTCTAGCACTTTTCCTGTGCATCTATCTCAGCTTATTCCTTTCCTGCTGTTCCACAAACCTCTGTATTATTACTGTAATTAGTTATTTTTATAGTGTTAGTGCCTGGAGATGTGCAGATAGTGTCAAATCAGGCTACAAATGTTAGCAAATGTGGGCTTGTAGAGTAGGTGTTTATTTCTACCCAAACAGGCTTGCAAGCTGATATATATTAAGACTCATTTTACAATATCTCAGCCTACAAAGATGCTTTTTACTTAGGATGTGCTTCCTTTTGCTCACTGTAAGACCCATCAGGAACATTAAGGGTCATATATTTATGGCCTTAGTTATTCTCTCCAACATTACACAAGTGTAGATAGCAAGTAAAATTCCCATCAGTAGCTTTATCCTCTTGTGTCAGATGCTGTTGATAGAGTTAATTTTCTTCTGAAACAGGGCAGTGTGCCTGGTCCAGAGATGGGACAGATATGAAAGCAAAGAGTGGGGAATGGTCCAGGAGCCTATGCCCTGTTATTTTAATGATGTAGTTCCCCCATATGGGAGAGGAGGTAGCAAATAGGCAATAGAGGTAGCAAAAAAGGAATAGAGAGAAGGGAGCAAGCAGGCTGCCATGAAAGATTAAATAATACAAGAAAATGATGCCTGGACTTCTGCTTCTACTGTCAGCATGTTGACTTCACTGCTCTTCAGGGTAGTGACAGCTCATCCACTGCTCAGCATGTGCTCCTGGCTAATGCTGCAGAGACCTTGGCTGTTTTGGGGAAAGTGCATTATGCCATTACTCTAAGGGGGCAGGAAAGACCCCGCCAGAGCCAGTCTCTGGTGAGAGGGACAGTTGATCTCACAGATATCTCTCTTTACTGAACTCTGACATGAGGGAAAGAAGGTCTTTTTTTACTCCAGCTTCTTTCTGTTTGAGAGGACAGTAAACTCTTCAAATCCTGTTAAGTCTTTGGGTGCAAATTGGGTTCTTGTCTATTTTGTTGAACTGTTTTAGCAAGCAGATTTACATTTTGTGTTTCCAGTTCCAGAGAAAGAAGAGGAATAATCTTTTTACACAATGGTGGGGCTGTGTTAAATATTTGAATAAGTTGCTATGTACAGGTATCCTCTGGATTTCATAGTGGGAGAAGGTTGAGGGGGTTCTGTGATTCTAAATTAGATCTGCAAGAGTGTAAATGCTGATTAAAGTATGATCAGGCTGACTAGCTTTCATCCATAGTCTGGATCATTCAAAGTGAGGAGCCGCCAGCAGCCAATTTAGGATAGTGAATCAAAGTATGCTTGGAGATTTGAAATTTGATATTGTCTGCTGTTAGGTATGTCTGGTCAAAAAAAAATATGTCCATGGTCAAGAGATATGGTTTAGTGTAAAGATAAGTGAGAAAATTTCCACCCTTCAGTTATCCTAGTATTTTAGCTGCTTTGCATGGGAGACAATGTGACTTTCTCATAGGCTGTTGCTTTAGATCCAGCCTTGTCAACTAATCTCATGAAAATGAAAAGTGTGCAGCTCTTACAGAACATCAATAACATTTGGAAACTTAGTTCTCTTCATCCACCTTGGAAACGTCTGCCGATTGCAAAGGCATTTTACCAAGTCTTCACACTATGCTGTGAAGGGTGTGAATTAATTCCCCTTTGTGGATCATTCTGGTTGGTGGTTTTATTTGTAGAAATTCAGGTAATAGTGCACTGTGTGAGCTACATTTGCTGTAAACTGAACTTCAGAAGTAGGATAGCTTTTAGAGGAGCAGATTTGGTGCACGCCCTTCTATGCATGACCTTTTAAAAAGCAGCCAAGCGTCCAACCCACCCTTCTGGTGCCACACATGAATTATGAAGAATGTATTTTTCAATTCTTTAATGCTGAAAACTCATTTGTCTTCTCTGTCCTTAATCAGACCTACAGAAAAAGAGATATAACTTAAGTAATTTACTTTGCAGAATGAGGCACTGGCAATTTACTTGATTAATGACATGTACTAGCTTTTGCTCTGAATTTGAAATCCCACAAAAATCATTTGACCTCTTTTTTACAATTAGCTCTATAGTGACAAAGGAAGCCAAGCCAAAAAAATGTGTTCAGGGTTCCTGAGAGTGCCAAGGGTTTCAAGGAAGCTTCCTGTTTCTGTCCAAAATAGCTGATGGGTCCTGTTGAGCCAGGCATATTTCTGCTCAGTGGTTGCCTTTCTTACTGTGGTTTCTTTTAACACTGCAATCATCTTAGCCATTAAAAACCAAAGTTGAGATGTTGTTTGAATTTGTCTTCATTTGTTAGAGCTGTGACAAAGTAATGCCTGAAAGAGCAGTATTTTATTTGTTACTAAGCTCCTCTTTCAGCATGCTATTTTGTGCCAGAAACTTCATAATCTAATTAATTGAATACAAACAGAGCAAAAGTATTATTTTAAATTAATTAACGGGAAGCTAAAAATAAATGCAAATGAAAAATGCTCCAGGATGCTTGGGCAGAGAGAGGTCTTGCTTGTAGAGGTTTTCAAGGATTCAGAGTTCCTGGTTTGGACCAGGAACCAGCAGTTTGGACCAGCAGTTTGGCTGCTGGCTGAGATGCAAGGCGGGACTGATGGTACCATGTTGGGTTCTGCTGTTTGCCTCACTTAAGGAATATGCAGGTCCTGAATTGAAGGAGACTGCTCTAAAAGAAAATAGCTTCAGTTTATGGAAACTGACTTTGTGAAAATAATAAAGCTATCTCTGTTTTTCAGAGGAAACTTTGTTAGAGCCATTGTGCACCACTGCCAGAGAGAAAGATCTCTAAGGCCCAGTGCTTCTGGCCAGGGGAAGAAGTTTTCAGCTCTTTCTGCTTTTCTCCCTCAAATTCTGACTTACTTGCCTATATCTGCCTTAGGATTACCTCAGATTGTTTCTAGCATGCATGTTTCCCCCTTCGTATTTGTTCATTTCAGCATATGGGCTCTAACTTAATTAATTAAGTCAGAGGGGTTAAATTTTGTATTTGTTATCCCACATCTAATTGGGGCAGGTCAGGAATTAAGATACTAGAACACTAGCTTTAGAAATTTAGTAGGTTTAGTTGTCTTTGAAGGGCTAGAGTATCTTCCAGCTTGGAAGTCTTTTGGGCCTTGTGCTCTGCCTAATTTTTAAGTATCAATGAAAATTGCCAAGGAAACTCCTGTAAAAGTAGTAATAGTCAATAAGGGAGGACTTTTAAAACCAGGTAACTACATATTTCCCAAAACTTCAACTGTGACTGAAGTTTTTTGGGTTAGATTTTTTGTGTCACTCATTTTAATGACAAAATCCTTTCTGTAAAGTAAGAAGAATTAAGTGCCTTCACTTGGACAATCAATAGCAAATCACAAATCCCATCAGCAAGTGCACAAGAGGTTGCTGTAGCTCAAATCCCTTTTATTTTCACCTTTAATGAGGTAGAAAGTTGTTCAATTGATACATTGTGCCCTGGCCTTTTCCTTGGAATTGACCTGGATTTCTGGGCCATGCCTTAATGAATGTGTTGTATAAAAGGAGGGAGAGATCAGGAAAGGATCAGTGAGTTTTGTCTAGGCTTGTCTTAGAGCTCTGCGTTTCCTCATTAGTGATTTCAAGGATCCTTCTGCTCTGAACAGGTTTGCTATCATAGTGTAAAACTGACCCAACTGCAGTTTGATTTGACTTCTGGAATGTAGTTTTGCTTTTGCCAAAATTGCTGTATGTGCAGGGCAGTAGTTATGGTCTTCTTTGAGGACACAGTGGAGATCCTTGTCCTTTCTGATGGCCGCTGTTCATCGCAAAGGTCTGCTGTCTGACTGCTCTGTAAGCTCACTTTATCTGTAGGGGAAGAAGGAGTCACAGAGTGTTCTCCATGCTTGTAGATACCCAGATTTCAGGACAGAGGACTGTTTGCAGGAAAGGTGGTGTTTGTCCATACCCCTTTAACCACCTGCCTGATGGGACTGGCAGTGGACACACTGCTTTACTGCCTTCCTCTCTAAGCTCAGGTTTCTCCGTGGCTCCAGCTCTGATCTCAAGCTCCCTGGCTCAAACCATAATGGCTTCAGTTTCCAGATTTTTCCTGGTTAACATTGTCCATTGGGTAGCACCAAAAGCAGAATCTTTCCTGTCCTTTAACAGCAAGAAATTTTTCTTCCCGGGAGCTTGGCCAATAGTCAACTGTAGGTGTATTTCCACAGTAAAAGACAACTACTTTATTTTATACCCCAACCAACCCCCCCCCCCAAAAAAAAAAACCAAAAAAAAAAAAAAAAACCAAAAACAAACAAAAACTCCCAAAAAACCAAACCAAACAAAAAAATTTCCTGCTTTAAAACCACTGGGTTTGGTGGGATGTTTTAGATGTTGATTCTGTTTGAAAATCAAGTCAGCTGTATTTATATACGAGTGCAGAGACTAGAAAAGAGTGTAACTTAGGCACACTAGGTGTTTACAAAAGCTTTTTTGTAACTAAACCACTTTAATAATTTATATTCCTTCGAATATGATGTGCTCTGTTTGGGAGATCTTTGTTAAGAATGCTTCTTTGAGCACAAAGTATACTTAGGAGCATTTAACCCAGCCTCTCTGTTTCAAGGTAAGCAATGTCTACATTATGAAATATTAGTCAGTATCTGTATAGATACATTCCAAGTGCTGAATTGTCAGTGTATTGCAGGTGTTTCTATGCACATGTGTAACCATAACAGTACCTAAAACTGCTAAGAACTGTCCTAAGACTGACTGTGGTGTAGAGGGGACTTCAAGCCTCTCTACAAGTTAGTGAATTGGTTTTTTAATTTTTTTTTTAAGTCATGCATAAAAATCAATTTCAGAATGTGACATTGTTATTGTTTCACACCTTCTGCTCTTAAAGCTTTCAGCAGCTGCATCTTTCACATTGGCTCGAGGTGTAAAAACTGTAAATGCTAGAGTACCTGTGGCTGGCATGCTTAAAGACTTGGGTGTCAGACATCAGCAGATGAGCTGGAGATAAGTCACAGTAGCCAGTTTTCCCATTTTATAAATATTTGAGTAAAAAATCTGAGCCACATAATTTTCTGGATTAGTTTGCTTCTCTAGCTGGTTCATTTCCCACCCTTTGGATTGGAATGACACAATTTATTTTTGGTGAATATTCCCTGTTACAGAATAAAGGCAAACAGGATGCTTTCATACTGTCATAAAACTGTGCATAAATGCCATCAGTCTCCATGTCTTTTTATGTGCCAAAAGAACCCCAAAGGAATCTTAATAAAACTGCAAAGTGCTTTAAAATTAGGAAACACCAGAACTGGAGTAACTTGACATTTTCTGTGTTAAATTACTTATGCTAAAGATTTAGTAGTTATATCCTCTAATAGTGGCGATTTTATCGTGTCTTACTGAGGAAGATGATTCATATTCATCGATTTTCTACCAATTTTGTTAATGGAGTAACTGAAGTATCAGTAGCTTGGGGTTTTTAATGGAAATAGGAATAAGACACACATCTTTTAACATGTTGGAAAGCTGTTTACTAACAGGAAGGGTATTTCTGAAATGCTGAGATTCAAATTTTAGATTCCATTGCAAGCTTTGGAGGTCCATAGCTTTTTTTAGTATATATAAAAGTTTCCTTATCTGATCTTCATAAATTTGGGCACTTCTCTGCTTTCTGTTCTGACCACCTTCCTGTGCCATTTTCCCCACCCAGCCAGAGCCTGAGGGGAAAAAAGAAACTGTTTATGTGCTTTTGATGCTGAGGCTGAGAGAGGAATCTGCATTTGTAGGAAAACCTTGGCTGCCCTCACACAGCCCTGGCTGCAGCCTGCTCAGAGGAAATGGAGTTTTCAGCAAAGTCAGCTGCAGCAAATTTCAATAACTTTGCTAAGGAGCACTTGGCTCCAGCTCGTCTGATGGCTTGTGTGTTGTTATTCTTCCTTGCCAAGTTGCATTTCCACACTGTATGTGTAGAACTTCTTAAAGAGAATATTATTTTTCTTTGGTTTTTAAACATGAGCGAAACAGCATGAATTTCTGTAACCTGCTCCTGGGAAATGGCTGAACTGTCAACTCTGAAATTTTCCAAAACGGCATAGCTAGAGGCATGCTCCTGGTATGGCAAAGTCTCTGGAATTTGAAGGGTTTTTCCTTCAAATTCTCTGGAATTTGAGATTTCTGGAATTTGAATTCTCTCGAGAACAGTCCTGTCCTGTGCAGGGTACCCTTTAAAAACATTTCAGCATCAGCTTGCTGCTGCTGACATTGTCTGTCAGAAATCAACTTGTCAGGGCAAATTTTGTTCAGTTAAAGTTATTACTGGTGCTACTGTATACTTTTCTAAATATGTAAGGCTAAATGGCACACTGGCCTTTTACAGGAAACTATCATTTTGACCTTAACGGGTTTTTTATTCCCCAAGACATTTATTTTCCCAACAGAGCAGAGGTCTTGCAGAGGACATAAGCAATCAGTCTGAAATTAAAAAGTCGCTTCCTGAGCAGAGTGCACAATTCACAGTGAAATCAACAGATGTTATTAGATAAAGAATCTCCAAGTTAGAGAGGACAATCATAACTATTCAGAAATAATTTCATGTTTCCATCATCCTTACATATATTTGTTCTACCTCCTGATTTATCTATTGCATTGTGTTTTGTTTGTAGATATTAACCTCTGTGTCTTTTTTGCTTGAATTCTTCTGCTTTACCGTTACTTCAATCTGATAGTTCTTCCAGCTTGCAGAGTGACAATGCTTATTTTTAGCTTAGGATTTGTAGTTCTGTTGTTTTGGGTTTTTTTACCACATCAGTACTGATTCTCATATGTGAGCTACAAAATTTACTTTTTTTAGAATAAAGTAAGGCTTTCCTTTGAAAGGAACTACTGGAGTGTAAGTGAGGAGTTGAGTTTGTGGGAGCATTCAGAAGGAGAAATTATTAATGGTGAGTGTACTTCAGGAACAGTCCATTTTTGTTATTGTCTTCCCAACAGAGTCCTGTGTATCTCTCTGTGTGCCATTATTACCCAAGAGTAGAGAGTGACATTGAAGTTTTCTTCTATACATCTCTGATTATGTAGTTGTATTTTTAACATTTTGTGGAACACATCAGAAAAATAAAATAACAATATAGATTCATCCTGCTAGCTTTTAACCAGCTAATGAAACAAATTGTAAGGTCAATAAATCAGTTTCAATAGTAAATCCGTTAAATTCAGCTGAGTAAAATATTTTTGTTTATATTAATTACAGATCTGCCCTCAAATTTTATCTATTCATTGAAAACCTACATAGAAAAAGAATTTGTATGAACACCTATAAAGATACCTAATTTGTTCTGTAAATGCATTTTGAAGTACATAACTCTGAAGCTTCAATGCAGCAGTGTCAAGTAAAGTCAAATTTAATTGTCTTCCACAGACAGGAATGGATTCACAGAAGGACAGATTGCTCGTAAGATGAGCCTGCTGTGGTGGCCTTAGTGCTTACTCTGCTACATGGTTTTCTCACATCAGCCTTTCTGAGCTTTTCCTAAGTGTAACACATCAATTCTGTGCAGGAATAATTTTTTTTCACTCTTCAGGAGAGGGTTTTATCTTTGATCAGCAGGTACAGACATTTGCTGAAAAGTGATGTTGCAAATTGCACATGTGTAGAGTGATAGCAACAAAAATGTCTGTCCATTAAAAAGTGAAGTAGATTAATAAATTGGTAGTAACTTACTAAATTTTGTTAAGTATAAGAAGCTGTCCTGGGATATTAGAACATGTTGGCAGTTATTAGGTTTTTTTTATTCAGTGTTCTGTAGAGCTGGTGGAGCTGGTGTGCTCTAGTGACCAGTTGGTTTTTTAGTATAGATCTTGTTTAGAATATGTGAAGTGTTTATAAAGTACCATTTGTCCAGTTTCTTCAGTTTTGATTACTTTAATGACACTTTCTACGAGCAATTTACTTGCTTAGATTAATCCTCGTTTAGATTAATCCTCCTATTTGTTTAATTAAATATATTTTATTTACAAATGTGTGCATCCAGAGATCACAAGTATGCCATTAAACTGAAGAAGGATGTTGGCAGTTGCATTTGGCTTTGACCTCATTTTCCAAGGTGATGAATAAATGGTTTCTTTGAAAATGGAAACAGTGGAATTGCCTATTTCAAGCTGTTCATTCTTCAATAGGAGAGTTGCAATCTTTAGAAAAGTTGATCAGTTCCTAGTATCTCTGAGGCTGTATAAAGGTCATCTCCTAAGACCCATGTTTGTAGTATAGCATCTTGTCCCTGGCTCTCTCTAACCCCCACTGGTTGTTAAAATATTGCTCTCAATTATAAAAAGCTATATTCCCAAATGTGTACATCTTTTGTGACAGAGGAATGGGAGGACCAATGTGTGTGACACCAGCTGGAGTCCTTGGTAATAGTTCTCAAACCACCAAGGTCTTTCCTGACTCACCTGGGGAATCACTGAATTCTGAACCTGACACACCCAAACAACCTGACAACCTGACCCAACCAAATTAAAGCAGAATAAAATTGATTCTATCTTACAACATAGTTACCTCAACATTTGTCCCTCCTCTCCTTCATCTGCCAGGATACTTTTTTCTCTGTTTCTCTCACCCTGCCTCTTTGGCAAGAAACACATCATCATTTGTGAATCACCATGACCTTGTCTGACTGATGAGGACAGAACAGCTTAATATTTTCTCCTCTTTGGTATGCTCTAGCCTGACATTTACTGAAAGCATAGCTCATGGGGGAGAAAACCAGGATGCTTCTATGGTGAGGAAATCTTGCTCTAATGGGGCTGCATCAGCACTTCTAGTGCATTAATATTTTTATTAGACTGTATAGCAAATACTGGAAGTAAACACATTAGTGTGGATCAGCATTTCTGAGCTATGGGTGTGTTTTATAGAGGCTATCAACAAGACAGTGCATCTGAAAGCTCTGTTGATCTGGATCAACAATTCAGTGTATCAGTGATTCATGCAAATGCCTAGGCCCTGTGGCCCGGGGAGAACAGAGATGTGTTGCTGTGTGTCACTAATTCAAGGATTATTAGCCTTTGACTTGAAGCTGAAGTTCAGAATTTGATGGATATTGATTGTCTTGTGAAAACTTTCTTGATGAATTTATTTCGCAGTGAAAATGGGGGAATGTGCACGGCAGTAAGTGATTTTTTTTTTGCCTTTGAAATTTAATTTATTAAATCTTTTTGGAGGAAGATAAAATTCAATTCTAATAGCAGCTATAAAAATCCACTCAGCTCTTAATGACTGTATATGGCATATTATCAAATGGAGGCAGAACAAAAAATTAAAAAAGAAATGTTTCCATTACATTGAAACAGCAATATAGACCTGATGTAATCTCTAGTCTTTCATGTCTTGTCCCTGATCCTATGTTTTCATCTTTTGGTTGTCTATCTGGATGCACTTGAGGCAGCTGAGACCTTTCCTTGTGCTTGCTTTCTGAGGTTTTGGTCTCCCAACTTGATTGGTTTTCCATATCTCCCTGGTCATCATTCCCTTTGGATTGTAGCTACGTTGGAACTAGAAGAACACCAGCAGTGAAAACCAGGGGAAGCTGGTCTTGAAAAGGGAAGAAAAGTAACAAAGTTAATGTGGGTGAAAGGAGGTACTGAAGTGAGACAGGTAATGGTTAAGGTTCAAAATTGAGGGGCAGGGCCCTTGAGTTTTGTTTGTCTAGGAGAAAGATGTAGAAAGGAGCAAAGCCTCAGTAAACAACAGGGTATAGGGGAGGAGACAGAGGTGAATCCTGACCAAAAAGAGACTGCTTTAATCCACAGTATTTATTTATTGTACAGTATAATTGTTTACATTGTGTAACAAGTATATTAAAAACTATATATACAATCTTTTTTTCTTCCTTTACCAAGAAATGTGGTCATAGAGGAGTGGGTACTTGAGACCAGGAGAAACTTGTCATTTCTCTTTCCTGAGGTAAGAGATGTGGTGCACTCCTAGGGATTCAGGGATTGCACTGTTCTGTCCCTGGACATGAATGTAAAGGCCCCAGTAATGGGAACATTTTTGTTCATATCCAAAATTATTTACTGATTTTTAAGAAGTGCAGTATTTTCTTCTGCTTTTCCTAATGGCTTTGACATATTCAGTCCCTGTGAGCATCATGCTGGCAGAATGTGATGTGAAAGAGAATAAAGTCCACTGAGAGTGACTGCTAAAGATCCCTCACCCTTTGCCTACCCAGATGGGAGAGGATGCACCTGAAATTTCAGTACAGATTTTCAGCACAGGAGAAAAAGTAGAGGAAATAATTTCCATTTCGTTATTTTCCTCCTTCTTCAGTCAGTTTTAAAGGTAGGGTTGCTGTATTCCATGATTTATTCAGAATTGCAATAGAGTTTCACCTAAACCCCATTTCATCTTGTGTCGAAGTCCTGGCAGTGTCACAGGGTATCACTATGACTTGTAATTTAAATGTGGTCACATTGTCTGCTCTGGCTCCCTTTATCAACTCTGTTATTTAATACCTGCCTATTACATTATTTCTACCCTTCCTTTCAACACACAGGTGAAAAAAGAGAGTGAGTTTGCTTGTACTTTGTCTGTATTCTGGTAGCAGAAGCAAGTGCATAAACTTTATATTATCTTAAAACTTTTAAGTTCTTATCATACAAGGGAAATGAAAATGTGTCCATGCTGTAAAGAAGACATCTGGGCAGTCAGGTTGAAGTGGCTCCATGAGTATTGCTGACTTCACACATAAACTGATCCTACTGGGTACAGCTTACCTTTGTGGGTAATGACCTGAAGAGGTGCCTAGCACAGGTTACTGGTGGAGGATTTGGGAAGTGCTCTCTCAGGTGCCCATTCTGGGGCACAGAAATTTAGATGTTTTACTGCTTTATGGAGAAGAGAGAGCTGATCTGATGGTCTTGGCTCTAAAGCCGCTGTCATCTGCTTGTGCTTTTTCATATCACCAGTCAGATTAAGCAGCAGAAATGGCAGTAGCAGCAGCAACACTGTCACTCAGTCTATTTATTTCTCTTGAGCTCCTTTTACTGTTTTTGGGATATAATTTTCAGATACATATTTGATATCCAGAGAAAGGTATTCAGAAACAGCATGTTTGTTGGCCTGCTGTTGAAAGCCATGGAATGAACTCATGCACTTGCTTCCAGGTGTCTGTATGAGCACATTGCCTGCCTCTGTGTTATTAACTCCTGAACAAAATCAGAAGTGTTGTTCTCTGGTTGTGCTTTGCAGCCCCGTGGAAGGGTCTGGTTGCAATGTTGATGGTTTTAATGTGCTCACAGATTGCTCCTGCAGACTGAGAGACTCTGTGCATTCCTTCCTCTGGTCACTTCTGGTTGGGCATCTCTGTGTGCAGAGAGACTGGGCAAGCAAGACACATGCAATTTAAGGGTACATTAACAGTGGTAGTTTATTGCCTAATGCATGTAGTAGTCAATTAGGGTCAAAGTGCTACTATGGTGTCAATGTGCCCTCCATTGAAGATGCAAGGACTTAATGGGTGACGGGTTAATTGGCAGACTGGCATCAGTCAGCTGGGAAAAGGCTCTCCTCTGCTGCTCAAGCTTATTCAGTGTGCTAAATTGCTGTCTTTTAATTCTCCATTTTTTCCTTAGGACTTTAGAGCTTCTTTTGTCACTGTTCTTGTCTTGAACCACTGACTGGAACCATCTTCTGAATAGTTTAATTTCTGTCTGCATTTTTTTCTTGCTTGTCTTTAGCTTATGGATTGTCTCACAACTCAGTAACCATTTCTGTACAACAAAGCTGAGCCAGATTCTTATGGCTGTTCTGTAGCATGCCAGTGTCAGACAACTGAACCTTAGGGATGTTCTTGGTCTGTGGGGAAATGCCAATAATCATCTATGATGGTGCAACTTCTATTTAGAAAGAGGAGACACAAATGGGGTAGAACAAATTTTCCCCCTGGCTCAATTTTAATGTTTTCATAGCATGGAGGTAAAACTCTTTTCTGATACCAGGGATATGGATGAAGTGAGCTTTTGGTGTTGTACACAGCTTCTGCTCTCCACCCTGACTAAGAAAACAGTCTGACTGTCTGCTTCCTACTGCTATCTCAAAGCACTGGGATGTTATAAATGTCCTTTTTTGGGTGGGTGGGGGTGTGGGTGTTTGGTTTGGGGTTTTCTTGTTTGTGTTTTCCCCCCCTTATGATCTGTTTGGCAATATTTGGGTAGTAGAGTGTTCTTTTAGTCATTGAGGTTATTTCCTGGTGCATTCTTGTTCTCGTTCTAAGTGAACTAAATCATCAAACCTCTGCTGGTCTGCGTGGTAGATCTGGGCTCAGCCTCCAGAAGGAACAAACAGGTGGAGATATAAATGGCATGAATATCAATAAAGAGAATGGAAGAGTAAAGTTTAGCAGATCATGGGCACACATAAAAAGGGGTGCTTTAAAGTGTGCCTAGAGCTGTGGGACTGGAGAGAGCCTTTGAGCATCTCAGCAAGAATCCATCAGAAGTGTTCAAAGACTTGAAAAGGAAAAAATACTTGAGGTCCTGTGCTTGCAGGAGAGAATCTGTCCTGTGTGAAAAGTCTGAGTGAAGGGCCTCCAAATACAGAAATCAAAATCAAACCTTACTTGTGTCTTCTGGGTTTTGCCTCTCATATCTACTGCTGTATTTTAAGAATGAAAAAATACAATGTTTTTTGAGGCTGGAGGTGACCCTGAATACTTAAGCTCTTTAGCATTCTAGTTTATCTTTGCCATCACCCACACCTTGAAATGAATCTCCCAGATTAATTTTTTATTGAAGCAGGATTTGCATCTTTTGAGCCAGGATTCCCTGAAAAGCTGCCCATCTTTTCATGTGTTTTCTTTTTAGTCCCTGTACTGTGACAGTGATGAGTGCAGCCTGCTCTTCCACACTCTGGAAATGTCAGTTTTTCAAAGGCAGCTCTCCGGGGTCTCCACAAGTGAGAGCATTCCTGATGCTGATTAACTTAGGGGAAATGTTACCAGTCAGTCACAAGGGAAATGATGACACAGAATAATCATAGAATCCCAGAATGGTTTGGGTTGGAAGGGAGGTTGAAAATCCTCTAGGTCCAAATCCCCTGCCATGGGCAGGGGCAAATTCCACTAGACCAGGGTACTCAGAGAACACCCCCCATCCAACCTAGCCTTGAACACTTCTAGAGATGGGGCTTTCTTGTAGGCTTCCTTTAGATACTGGAAAGGGCTCTGAGGTCTCCCTGGCCTTTTTGTCCCCAGACTGAAGAACCCCAGCTCTCTCAGCCTGTCCTCATCAGAGATGATCATCTTCAAGTCTCTCCTCTCGACCCACTTGAGCAGGTCCATGTCTTTTCTGTGCTAAGGGCTCCAGAGTTGGATGTGATACTGCAGGCAGGGTCTCACCAGAGTGGAGTAGAGGGGGAGAATTGCCTCTGTCACTCTGCTGCCCATGCTTCTCTTGATGCAGTCCAGGATATGATTGGCTTTCTGGGCTGCAAGTGCATATTGCTGGGTCATGTTAAGCTTCTCATCCTCCAGCATCCCCAGTTCTCCTCAGGATTGCTCTCAATCCACTCTCTGCCCAGGCTGTGTTTGTATTTGGGATTGCCCCACCCCAACTGCAGGATCTTGCACTTGGCTTTGTTGATCTTAACATTCTCTTGGGCCTATGTCTCCAGCCTGTCCAGGCCCCCCTGGATGGCATCCCTTCCCTCCAGCATGTTGCCTGCACCTCACAGCTTGGTATTGTCTGCAGTCTTGCTGAAGGTGACTCGATCCCACTGCCCACATTGCTGACAAAGATGTTCAACAGTGCCAGTCCCAAGAACTCACATCACAACAGCGTGACAACTCTAGGAAGTGTGTGTGAAAGAGGCACCGAAATCCTGAATGAAAACCAAAAAAAAATATGGGGCCTTTAAATGGTACTGTCTGTTTTTGGCTGCACTTAACCCATCAGTGACAGCTTTGAGCTGATTGTTTGGCTTGGTGTGAATGATAATTCTATAGCCAAGAGCCTGAAGCTCATGGATACATGTAGGCACAGGCACAAACACACACATTTGCACACAGAGAGGGTAATTATTGTGAGATGATTTTATATGGGCAGGCAGGAGTTAATCATGGTGGATATACAGGATTACAAGACTCAACTTTCTTGCATGCCTAAAGCCAGACAGTGTGAACAATCCTGCAGAAAGAAAGACCAGAAAGTCACAGGGTTTCAGACCATAAACTGGGAGTAGGTTTAGGAGAGAAGAGGGACTGGCAGCCCACAGAGGCAGATACACTTCCTGGGCTTGTTTGATTGGCATATCAGATCTAAGTAACTGCTCCTTGCTCTTCCTACCCACTTTGTTAATACAGAGAACAAATAAAGTACCCAGAAGGAGGTAGATAAGTTGAATTGTGAAACAGTGGTTCTATTCAGCCCAGTCTGTTGTTCGTTTTTTATGCTGTCTGTATAGTCAATTGAGTATTTTTTTGTGATCAAGAGCACAAAAAAAATGATGAGACAATAAACATCATGGTAAATCATCTTGTACTCAGATGCTCAATCTGGGTTCCTTATATTAAGCCTAAAGTCCAGGCAGATTGAGGAATTGCTTTTCTCAGGACATTAAACTGTGCTCCTGGCAGAGAGCAGCAGAGATGGGAACTGTATTAATTAAAATATGTCCACATGATTCTAACAGGCAAGCTATGCATTGTGCAAGGGACATAGGCAAAAAAACCTATCCCCTTAGGCTCTTGGAAATTTCCTTTTCAATGTCACATCAAATGATCTGCATGCTTCTGGGCATCCAAGTAATGCTCCCCAGCCAACCCTCTAGAGGACTTCTCTACAGGAGAAGGACTCTCCTGCAGAGCATGACAGTGGCTCTCCATACAGTGCCCACAGCTCCAGCTGCAGCTGCTCTGATGCCTCAGACTAGCACAAATTATCAGCCAGGGAAAAGCCACAGTGTGCCTGGTCACACATGCAGGTGATGGACAAATCTTTCCTGCTTCCCTCCACTGAGCATCCAAAGCTGTGCAGTGAGTTTTGACTTTACCCATGCTGCAGATAGAGAAATACAAAATCAGGACATGGAGTAAATTTGGTCCACTTTTGGGAGAGCCAAGGTCAGGAGGGTTCTCCTGGAACACTTAGACTTTCTTTCTTCTTTCCTAGCTGTGTAGACCATAAAATCTCTTCTAGAAGCAGCATTAAAATACATGTTTCAAAGTCTTCAGATCCAGGCAAGTCTGTCACCTCTTCTGGTAACCAGGTTTGATTGTTAATTATACTTTTCCTAAGAAATTTTCCCTTGAGATTCAATCTGTCCCATGATAGCTTTCAGTCAGTGGATCTTGCTATGCTATTGACATCAAATTTACATTATTTGATCTCTTTCCTATGAAAAAAACAGTGTTTCAAGTTGTTCACATCAACTCCAGGTTTACTCTTTAGTACACTAAATTTACCAAAAATTCCTTACTCCTTGCATTGTCAGGATGGTTTTGTCCATTCCTGGAACACTTCTATGGTCCTCCTTTGCACTTGTTTTAAGATGCCCACAGCCACATTTTATGTGTAGGTCAGAACTGCACACTCCAGTCCAATAATGTTCTTTCCAGTGCTGCTCACACAGGGCCAAGATTTGCATCCATGGATGTTGTTAGGGCTGAAGTTACCCTTTTTATAAGTTTGCTGTTCTCACAAGTTTTTGGCTAATAATTATCTGTTAAAACCAGCAAGTTTTTTTGTAGTTACTCTTCCTGTAAGGAGTCTCTCCTGATGCAGGTGTGGTTATTTGTGGTTCCCACATGCACAGTGTTCCTCAAGGTCATGCTGAGTGGTGACGTTCATTTAGGTTAGCAGAAACTCAAGATCCTCTGCAGTCTGGACAAAGTTACTGGCCCAAGAAGGCAGCCTATGCTGAGCTCAGAGTGAGGCTCAAAGAGTTGTCTGCTTTCCTCTGTGCCTAGAGCAGGGCTCCTTAGCAGCTGGCTTAGGTGAGGCTTAACTGGTTGTCCTCTGTTTCTTCTGTGACAAACGTAGAGATTAAAGGATATAAAAACAAAGCAACACACATAAGTCAATAAAGAGAAACTGCACTTGCATGATGCTTGGTAAGGCTATCTTCCAGGATATATGTACCTTTTCAAAGAGTAGATGAAATAATGGTGAAATAGTTGGGATGGAAAGTCAAACTCATTTGCAAATCAAATATTTAAAGGTTTAACAGATAGGAAAATTAATCGCTGCTCAAATTGACTTACCCAAAGCTGTAAGCATCATTTATGCAGTGATGACACATGGGTGGAATCAGTGATGAAGCAGAGATGTAGTCTGCCAGATTTAATGTAAACACTGTGCAAAAAAAAAAAAAATTTCAGTGGTAAGAATTTCTTGATGTGCTCATTATGTTACAGTAAGGTAGAATGGTCACAGGTGTAGTGTAAAGCACTGGCTGGCTGAGCTAGATCATACTTACCTCAGAATTTTTAAACAAGGAACAGGAGGCATATATAGGTTTTGCCAACCCCCTACATCCTCTTGTGTTTACCATGGCATCCAGTGTTTGTGGGTTTCTAAAGAATTGTAGGAAACCATAGGATAGTGCTTTTGTGAATCTAGGGAGGGTGTTTCTTACATTATTACTTCACTTTTTTTAAAAGTGGCAATCATATAAGAAGTTGGTGGGTGAAATGCACCTGTGTAGTAGACACAGGAATTTTGATTCATTGTCTTGGCAGTATTAACTCACCCTCTCTCTGCTTGTGCACTATGCCAGAGTCTTGAATTAGGTGCTGATACTCTGTTTTGTTCCTCATACACCATGTGGGCCAGGCCAGATTTGCATAACTGCAGAGCATTCCCAGCTGCAAGCATGAGGCTTGGATCTGTGCTCTGCACGCGTGGGGTGCCATAAAAATGGTAAGTACTTTGGAAATATCACACTCCAGGGGGCTCAAGTTTGTTCCTTAAATGTAGAATTTTGGCTGCTTCAGCTTTACTAATGGCTAATGGCTTCAGTTTTGTGTCTGCCAGAAAAAGATTGTAATAATGCCAAATGTTTTAAGAATATTGAGACAAAACAAAAATTTTTCTGATGCTAGCTGGTATAAAAAGTAAAGGCTGATAGTGTAATGCATTTGTTTAGGGTTTATGGGTGTACAGAAAGAATATGTGGTGCAATGAACTGAATGTGGAGGTTGAGAAGAGCTACCGAGTAACTATAAAGTCACAAAATGAGCTATAATTCCTATAGAAACATGGGATTTTTTGCAGTGCATCCCAGTGCATGTGCACTGCAGAGGAACCTGAAGTGCAACAGGCAACTTGTTATTGTCTGGCATTGCAGTCCTTGCTCTGATGTGCTGGAGGGCTTTTTGGTTTGTTTTTCAAATTTAATAAAAATATGTCACTGTACCTCAGCAGCTATTTGTTTGATGGGAAGTGAAGACATCTGAGCTATTAGTGCCTGAGGCAGGCCAGGTGTGGCTGTGGAAGGAGGTCCTTCTCTGTGAGCCTAATGAGTCATTCAGGGAGATGACTGTACACTGTGTCACTCTACATCACTGCTGACGCCTGATGGAATTAATAATACTATTTATATCAATAAGATTAGCAGCAGATAGGTTCAGGGTTATTAATGGTATAATTAGCAACTGTGAATTTGTATCAGTGGTGTGTAGTACCTTCTACATTAGCATGTTATAAAAGCTGTCACTGATACCAAGGAGATGTGATTGCTGAGTCAATGAAATGCCTGCTTGCACATAATTGTAATTTAAGCAGCCACATTTACCTTGGTGAATGTAATCTTTTCTTTCTCTAGAGCTTACCATAATGCCATGGATAGCAAAAACAGTACCAGAAATTGGAAGCATCTCATCAAGCTCCAGGGGTCATGCAGGTCTTCCCAATGCATCTTACCCACTAGTATCAATTCTACTGGTTCTTGAATATTTACAGTAATTGTTCCTAGCCAACATCCCTGGAGGTGCTATTCACTTACCAGTTATTCTTTTCCTTACACTGCCAGCTTACCTACCAGCTTCTGAGGCAGAACAATTCCCATCTTTCATTTATACATTTATGTTATCCCTCCAGCAATATTTATAGATTGTGATTGTCTTCCCCATGAGTCATGTCTTTTCTAAACTATTAGTTCCTCCAGCATTTCTGTATGTGTGACCTGTTTTCCTAGTTTTCTGGGTCACTGATGGAGAAGGGGAGCTGCCAACAGTTTGTAAATAGGGTGTGGGTCAAAGGAGAAAAGACCGTATCAGAATTCATACCTGAACTTCCTATCCCAAACTTTTTTATTCATTCCCTGCTGAAATTATTGTAAATTTAACTTGGTGTCTGCTGGTTCACACTCCTGGTTCTCAATATAGCAAAGTCAAACATTAGATGAACTTCAGTCATTTAAGTTCATCTGTACTGAAACAGTTGTCCACAGCCATATTGAATTCAATGAAATGGTGTACTGGAGATAAACCACCATAAAATTAGCTCATCACCTGCTCAGGACTCTAATTCAGGAGTGAACTTTGAACATCTGCCTCTTGGGCTGAGAGTGTTTTATACTTTGCAGAAATAATGTAGTAAAGCTGGTAGGTATCAGATCAGGCTTCTTATTACTTAGCTTCTATGCCAGCTGCAGTGGATCTCAGCACAATTGAATTTGTCTAGGGTGAAGGTACACTGAACATACATATATGTACACACACATTACACTATAGCTGACTTGATGGTAGCACAGAATGTTTTGCTGAAAATAAATGCTAGCTATCCTATGTAAATAAAATATGCAGAAGAGAGGGTAAGATCTAGTTGCCTTGGAAAACTCAAATTTTAAGGGCACGTTTTAATGTTTCAGGATGTAGTCATTTACTCTGGCATCCTGTCATTGTGTCTTCACTGTATGCATTCACCATGTTCCAAATAAGATCAAAGAAAAGCAAATCCCTATCATCCTTCAGTTAAATAAATATTTAATTTGAGAAGAATAGGACAAACAGTGCATTGAGCATGTCATTCAGCCTGAATCTGATGACCTGACCTAGTTCCTTGTTTGCACAAAGTTCTACTTACGGAGCATCCTAAATTACAAATGTTCTTCACTTGAGAAAACTCTTCAGCGCAATATCATGTTAAGTACAACAAAATAATACAGCTCATATGAGATGAAAGTGTCTTCAGGGACTCATAGAACAATGTCTGCCATAACACTGATGTATTTTATAGACTCTCTGCCCTTCCTTTAGTTCTAATCTGCTCTTGCAAATAGCTTGCAGGAAGTTTGAGTGTTTGTGTACCAGCCAAGTAAGTTACAACCTCTATTTACAGCTGGCTCTTTCAAAATGCTTGCTTCAGCTCGTGCATCTTTATCTTAGAAGATTCTCCAAGTGATATTTTCTTCATATTTATAGCAGAATATAAAGTAACTTTTCCAGCTGTGGCTATATAAAATATTTCATGTGTGGTAGAAAAGCTGTCTCACTTGTGCAATAATCGGCGTTGGGCATTACAGAGTGTCATAATCCTGGTACTTGGAGTGTCTCTCGAGCAGTAACAGCCATTGCTGTCAAAACCATTCAGAATCCACAGTATGTACATAGAAAACCAAATGGCTGGTAACTGCCCCATAATTTTTATGTTTATTGTCTTTATGTTGCCGTTTAACATAAAGGGAAAAGCTCAAAATACTGGAATAAACAGTTCTGTGTTTTGTCAGTTACTTAGTCTAGCACTTAGTAGAGCCTCCATATTGTTTCTAGAAAAGCTTTTCATTCAGTCTGGTATCCAGTAGAAGTCAGACCTAATCTGGAATCTAGCTTCTGTATAGACCTTACAGTTGACATTTCTTAAGGACTGGTGCAAGAGAGAGGAAAAAGCCCAGTGAGGGCAATGTCAGTGTAGCAGTGCTGTTTGTGAATTACTGAGGGGACCTTTGGGGGTCATCAGCAGGGAGTAAAGAGAAGTGCTTGGTTAAATAGCAGAGTAACTGGAGAAACTTCCAATTCATTCATCAATGTACGAGCAATGTCCATTTTCACATAGGTGAGATAGTAAAATACAGAGCCAAGAAAATCAAACTGTGTCACCAGAATGCTTCCATAAATAAAATATTGCAAAGAAAAATAGCTTTAAAGTCTCCTGGAAAATCTATTAATAGGGTTTACTTTTAACTGAAGCATTGATCTTCATTTCTTTAGGGATTAATAGCCTAAAAGTATATGTAAACGTGCAGTGTGTATAATGAGAGATACAAAACATACATCAAAAACAAGTACTGTATCCACCCTCTAGATCTTACTTGTTGTCTGTTAACATCTTTTGTCTGTTTATGCTGTTTGTGTCCTGATTATGGGTCAACCTCATAGTGATTATTACATAGGTTAGGATCAGTCAGTGAGGAAACTCCATGGAAAAACTGCATGCACCACCAAAAAAAAATTATAACAAGCTTCCACTTGCTTCCTCTACCCTCAGAGGCAGAGTAACATCATAAAGTGTAGACTGCTTCTCTGAATGTTATTCATAGAAAAATATCACAACTCTTCACACTGTTGTGTGAACACTGTTATATTCTGTGTATGAAAACATACCTATTTTAATTTAGATTTTCTCCTCCTTCCTCCATCAAAGGAAAACTAGATTTTTGACAGCCTCTTCTTTTTACCTACTTATTAAAATACTTTAGCAAACTTGAACACTGTTGTAAACAAACTCATTTAAGCCTGTCTTCCCCTGATAAGGATTAACACAAGCCAGACATTCATTCTCTGTTTGCAGCTTCCTGAGAAAGTCATCTTTGTGGCAGACCTGTGAACCAATGATTCAGGCTGCAGTGTGCTGTATCTCCTACTGCATTCTCTGGGATTCTAGTCTGTAAACCCACTCCTGCTTCTGCAGAACTGTACAGAGTATTACCTTTATATTGTTCAAGAACAAAGTGGATCTATCGGCAGCCCAAGCCAATAGGAAAAAATATTGAACAAATTAATCCAAGCAGAGCATAATTATCTGGAAGGCAGCACAAATCCAGGGACCTGAAGGTGTGTGTGTGTGTGTATGTATGCATCCATCCACCCACCCACCCATCCACCTATCTCACCTATCTATCATCTGTCTGTCTGTCTATCTAGCTATCTATCTATCTATCTGTCTGTCTGTCTGTCTGTCTGTCTGCCTGTCTATGCAGAAACATTTAGAGGTGGCTCCCTTCTGAATGAGCTGAAACTGTTGAATGCCTTCATGTGCAGCACATTGCAGTGCTTAGGCTGAGGAAGTTGGGGCTCTTTTTTGAGAAGAGAAGGCTGAGTGGAGACCTCACAGCAGTGTTCCAGTATCTGAAGGGGACCTGCAAGGAAGCTGGAGAGGGATCCTTTGTTAGAAGCTGTAGTGATAGGACAAGGAGCAATGGGTTCAAACTGAAAGAGGGGAAATTAAGGCTAGGTAAGGGTGGTGAGGCACTGGAACAGGTTGCCCAGAGAAGTTTTGGAATGCCCCGTCCTTGGCAGTGTTCAAGTCCAGGTTGGATACGGCTTTGAGCAACCTGGTCTAGTGGGAAGTATTGCTGCCCATGACAGGGGGATGGAACTGAATGATGTTTAAGGTCCATTCCAACCTTTAAAATTCTGTGATTATTACAGTCAATCATTTACCTTGTCAGTTCTGCTAAGGCATTGGGGATGCAGGATAGCAGCAGGTGAGAAGGCTGGTAGGAGTACCTGGGCATCTGACCGTACCTGGGCATCACTTCGTCATTAAAATGTGAATAAGGGGCTTAAACATTTCATATTAACTAAGCCTTGATGTTAGTCACTCAGTGCAGTGCATTTCCATATTGTGGTGCAAGTTCCAGTATCCCTCAGCAGCAGCTGAGGCAAAGTTCAGAAGCACTCTGGACAGAAAAAACAAACAGTGAGGTGGACTGAGTCATCTTTCTGATATCAGTGATGTAGCAGATCGTCCACTCCAGGGAGCTAGAGCTCCTCCATCACTCCTCTTGTCCTGGAAAACAATCCTGCTGAGAAAGAACATGGATAAGGGGAAGGCAAGGAAATAGCCAGGAAATTTTACCGAGTGCAGTTCATTCTGTATTGCTTGATCCTAACAGTGCAATGGCTTGGAACTCCCACCCAGAAGTTAAGTGTGAGCAAGAAAACTGTGTTGTGTTGGTATGCTGGCAGACCCACATGTCTTCAGTACCAACCTCTTTTTTTTTTTTTTTTTTTTTTTTTTTATTT